>JAODTK010002755.1:0-13687 GCA_026419785.1 Sclerodactyla briareus | reverse complement strand
CATGCCAGGTCCAAGGGTGCTTAAGCATACTGAAAAGGTGGACCTCCACTTATTTACCTTTTCCTTGAATCTTGACCTATTATAAATCTTGCAGTCAGAGAGCCTATCAAAAATACTCGATCAAACTGATCTTAGTCAATATATTATGAGATAAAAAGCGGCAGTGCGTGCGATGTGTGGGGCGAGTTGACTCTAGCTAAATTGTTCACAAGAAAAGGCGGTGTGGGCGAGTGCATACCCTGGGGCGACTTGACTCCGGCTGACCGGGCCGACTCGGTACTGGGGCGAGGCCGAAATGGGGCGACTTGAACTGTTTCCATCCTAAGTTTGAAGTCGAATTACTCCCGTTTTCTAGTGTGCGTGTTTTACAATTTTTACACAGGTACAAAATATTGATGAATTGTTTCACCTTTCGCATGCCGACTGGAAGGAAAAGGTACATGAACCTATCTGGAAAGTTTGATAACGCGTATGTCAGAGATAAAAACTGTCGTAGTTAATTTGTAGGTTTCAGCTCTAATTTACACCAGACTGCAGTAGGTTGATATTTCCCATTGTGACGAGGCATTTTGCGTGGGATCTAGATAGTGAATAGGCCTAGTGATTACAAATGACTATGAGTGTCAGTCCAATAGGGGTCTAGGGTCGTGAGCCCCGCAACTTTTGGAAGGTGCCATACAGTAAGGATTTTTCAAACACAAAAGTTTCTCATCATGCTTCGTTTCTTTTCGGTTTGAACCCACCACCTCCCCCCCCAAATTGCTCACCAGTTCAATCTTTGACATAGTGGTGTTGCGCTTGCAAATGAAGCTGCATTTCTTACAAGTTGATAAATGGAGGCTTTAGGTTGGCAAAAACTGCACTTTAAAGGTTATATCATCCCGGTTTCCATAAACATTGTCACTAATGTACTGTTAGTTGATTGTTGGTGGGAAATTTGGGAAATAATTAGACCTGCTAAACTGGAGGTATGCCCTAGGTCCCTACACTATAGACTCTGTTAATTTGGCCCCTTTTAATTTGTCCCTTTTTTCGCATAGTGACTAATGGCAGAAAAGTAGTTCTTCAAGAGTCATTTCGAATTTAAAGCACAAGGTACTTTCTTCAGGTGTGAAAGTCAAAAACGAAACAAATATATATCATATGTTATTCTTCTCAAGGACTTCATCACTAGGCAAGTAGGCCTTATACAGATGGTGTCACAAGTTCCAATATGCAAAATGTTTCCATGACCAATTCGTTAGCTCAAAACCAGCTATGCTGGTGACTTGCTATTGGAATCTGCAGTCACTCTATCTATATATAGTATCCAGTGTGTAACAATTGATTTTTTGTCCCCACAAACAGTCATTCTGTGAGGGATTGGACCAAAATTGAACACAATGTTTATTGAACCATAGGGACATGTTTGATATTGTGAAGGTCAAGGTCAAAGACATCAAAGGGGCAGGATAGGCCATTATGTGTAAAAAATTCAAAATGTATCTCCTCCTACAAATTTTGGTGCACAGTGCTGAGTTCGGTCATAAGATGGTCTAACAGCCTTTACCTTCAGGGTGTTCAGGAATTTTTGGTCAAGGTCCAACTTGGGCCTGAGGGATCCCATGTTGTGAAATTTTCAAGCAATAGTACTTGAAAGCATCTCCTCCCACAAGATTCAATTGATGTTCTTCAAAGTTAACATTTTATGGTCCTTGGGTGGCGGGCATAGGGGGTGTTCAGGAATTTTGGCTCAAGGCCCAGTGGGCCCTAGGGGCCATTTTATATGAAATACTGCAAAATCTGTATCTCTCACAGATGTTGTTGCACAGTGCTGATGTTCAGTCATAATGGGGTCCAATAGCTGTACCTTCAGGGTGCCCAGCCTGCCCAGGGATTTGGCACCCAAGGCCCAGTGTGGGCCCTGGGGCCCATCATGTGAGAATTATGCAAAATGATGTTCTACATTCTGGTACGACTCAGTGCACAGTGTTGATCATTTGTCATAATGATGGTATAACAGCCGTAACGCTGAGGTGTTCAGATTTTTGGTCTAAGGTCCCACTGGGCCCGTGGGCCCATGCTATGAAATTGCAACACTGGTACTGTAAATGCATCTTCTCTCAAAGATTCAATTGATGAGTCTTCAGGGTTACAAGTAATGGTCTTGGGGTAGAGGGACTGTTGGGGGGTGTTCAGGGATTTGGGCTACAAGGCCAGTTCGGGTCATCAGGGCCCATCATATGAAATATGCAAAATCTTGTATCTCCTACCAATTTTGATGCCCAGGTCTTCTTGTCCAGTCATAAATGGTGGTTCCAATTTGCCTATGCCTTCATGATGCCCAGGCAATTATTGGTTCCCGGCCAAGGGAGCCCATCTTGTATCCGTATCTGTGTTACTGCAACAAACCCCTACAAGGGATATTAAATGATCAGGTAGCCGGTCCCCAAAAGAAAAACGAAGATAAGGGAGCTCCTCTCAATAAGTCGAGGGCCAATCATGTGGAATTACAACAATAATGCTTCGTCTCTTACAAATTTTGTTGCAAGAGCTGGCATTCGGTCATAATGATTGAATCTAACAGCTCGTACCCTTTGGGGTGTTCAGGAATTTTGGTTCAAGGTCACTTGGGCCCGTTGGTCCCATTTGATGAAATTCACACAATGGTTCTGGAAATTGCATCTCCTTCCACAAGCTTCAATTGATTTCTTTAATATAAGGAGTTACATTGTAACGGTCTTTGGGTGGAGGGCTATTGGTGGTGTTTGGGAACTTTGAGCCCAAGGGCCCCAATATATGTGAATACTGCCAAAAATCTTGATTACTCCTTTACAAATTCTGTTGCACAGTGGTCCTGATGATTCAGTTAAAATTGATGGTCTACTAGCTGTACCTTCAGGTGCCCAGGGATTTACGACCCATGGCTCAGTTGTGACTGTTGGCCCTGCAGCTTCTCATTGCGTGGAATATTTATTGATTGCTAGGACAATTTGGGCAACCCCCCCCCCCCCGTATGAAGATCATGGTCAGAAGTAATAAAAGGGGCAAAATAGGCCATTGTTTGAAATGCCTCCTTGACTCATGATCAAGACACATTCATTCACAAATGTACATTAGTCGTGTACATTCGTGCAGTTTGAGCTACAGCATTCCATTGTGCTGTAGTTTATTATTAGCTGGGCTCAAATAGGCAGTCGATGCACATTGGTGCGATTCGTTATTGGGGGGTACAATGGCACATTTTCAAAAATAAATAGTTTGTGGAAAAACAAAGTCTAATGGCGAGCAGTTCTCGAATATGGTGGGGACATGTCATCACCCCCAGTGGCAGCACGCAGGCTGCTAGCCAAAAGTCCTAGGAGAAAACCCTACGGGCGAGGGAAATTGTTGACTCTAGTACCATTGGCTAGATGGAATATGACAAAGTTCAACGAACACATTACTACACTTACAAGTATACAAAGGGGTTTTGTACAGCAATGCTTTAATGAGTTATTATTTAAATTTTCATATCACGACTAGCGCTGCGGTGCGCAACATGTGCGCCGGCGACTTGAAAAATACATCGGAGCAATGTTTTATTTTAATTGTGGTGTATTATCTATACCAGATGCATCAGCTCAGAATTAAATGACAGTCACAGCTTTTCAATTCTGGAATTGTATTTTTGGAAGTCTATCTGTGACTTGTAGTATCTGTGACTTGGGGAATTGTTACTTACCAGTGTTTATTGGCGAATATTAAACTGCACTGAAGGTCTTATGAAACTAGGTGTTTATACGCCCCCCCACCCTCCCCCTGGCCTGGTTGAGCAAGTAGACAAAAATGGTTGGGTGAGGGGGGGGGGGGGGGGGGGGGGGGGGGGGGGGGGGGGGGGGGGGGGGGTTTTTTTTTTTTTTTGGGGGGTGGGAACCCCTGACTTGTATTCATTAACTTTGCATTGTGTATCGATGATCTCCAGCAAAGCACAAAAAAATTATACTAAAATGTGAAAAATAATTATTAGAAATGTTTTCAAACATTAAATGTGGTTGTTATCGAAACATTTTTATGACGGTGTTCAATAGATGTAAGTGTTTTAATGTTTTAATGATGATGAGTGATATTGTAATGACTAAAAAATGTTGTATAAAAATCAAATTTCTGCATGCTGATTGACTTACGATTTGCTGCATGCTGCCCCCACTTTTGATGGGCTAACTTGTTGCCAAGATGCTGTTCTTCTGAAATTGCCAATTCCACTTTAAAGAGGAGAATCACACACGGATGATTGGTTCTGTTCCAGTGAGTCAGTGGCGTATGCGCCCTTCCATGACCCAAGTGATCATAATAATTCTAAACACAAAACCAGTTTAGTAGAAAGTTTTCAGCTGTTATTCGGCAAATATGTCTGTTGCCTGTTAGCGATTATGCATGTGTCTAGTGGGCCCAAAATTATAACCTTATTTGCCCCAATGAGGGATTGGGTTGAGGCCAATTTATGAGGGCGCACTTCCTTTGGGTTCAAACCTCAAAACACCCCCAACAAGACAAAATATCTGCTTACTCTAATATGCAGGGAAGGTACCAAGAGATTTGTCTTGGGAGGTTTCCGAGGGCGGAACCAAAGGAGAGTGCGCCCGCATACGTTGCAAAATTGGTAGGAACATCAGCTGATAAAACATCCACGTGGACAGTTATCAAGTTTTTTGTGTTAATTATGGACAACATGGGGGGGGGGGCGGAGTTCAAACTTCTATCCTCAAAACCCTCCCTTGATATCCAATGTTACATTTAGGTACATCAATCAATTCCAGTTTTGGTTTGATATCCAAATATTCGTTTGGTGATTACACATTATTTGTGGAGGCTTCCTCTGACATCTCTTGAAGGATTCCATTGCATTTATTTCCCTCTACTAGTGCGCACTTTGGCCAAATAGTGTGACATGTAGGGCCCAGTGTTCTTGTAAAAACTGTAGGCTTGAATTGTTTTGCTACCCTTCAGCAGCATGCATGGTGAATACTGTGGATTTGATTTCCTTCGTCTGATAAGGATTACGATTCTTGATTAATGCGCCAAAGAATATTATTTCTAGACAGTGTTCCTCTGTGCTATCTGACCGTGTGCTTCAGGTTCTACCAAGTCCATCCCGACGATGGTATCGACGGGGAACCACTTTCGCAGGTGCTTTGTGTGCTCATATTGTCCACCTTATACAATGAGAACCCCTTGCCTCGGCATTGTAAGCGACGGGGCAGGGCCCTCGTACTAGGCTGGGAAAATACCTGGACCAGGTGATTCGTGGAATGGGAACCCCAACAGGTTTATTGGCGGGGAAAGGAACTGCTGCAATCTGGAGAGGATGTGTTGTGTAAGGGAAACATTCCAGACACACAAGCAAAGGTAAGTGGTTCGAAAAAGACGGTTGTATGACAGAATAGGCCTGTGTATGGATTGATGCCTGACAAAGCTGGTCAGGAGACCTTCAGAATTTCATCCATTTTTAAAAATTCAGGCCTGATATAAGGCGGCTTTCACCCCAGCGCGCGACGTGGCGCGACGCGACGCGACAAAAAAAGTTGAAACCAACGAGATTTAGTAGGCCCTTTCACACCGGCGGTGTTTCGGCGCGACACAACGCGACCATTTCAAGGTTGGAAATAAATTCACTGTTTGTACGCTTGTCGCGATAGTGCGCGAGCGATATTTTTTGGTGTTGACCAATCATCGCGCTAGTAATATCACATTATTCAGACATTAGGTAAAGGAGCATTACGAATGAGCGATAAAAACATCAGCCCGCTGGTGGTGATGGTGAAACGGGCCATGCCACCTTTTATCGCGTTTCTTCCACCCCGTATGTAGCGCCTTTCGGTGTTCTGTGTTGTGGTGGGGTGATGTGAAAGACGGTTGTGATGTGAAAAAGTTTTAAGAAGTGAGAAGTTGCTGAGTCATGGAAAAGTCATGGACAATATTCATGAACGTGATGTCACTTTTCACAGCGGTTTACTGTTGTTTTTGCTCTTTTGGTGGTTGTTCAGTGAGAATTGTGCGAGATATGTCACAGAGAAGGTCATGGAAATTTGGATTGGTCTCTAACTCATAAAAGGGAATGATGCCCAGACCCTTGTCAGAAGTTAGCAGTTTGAATGCATATCAAATAGAAGGGTGTAGGTCCACAAATCTGACAAAGGAGCATGGGGTCCCACTGTCCAATCATCAGTGAGAGAGAAACTGACTGCTTTTTGGCCCCCAAACAGCCATCTGTGATGCTTTGGGACAAACTTGAACACCGTTTTATTGGACCATGGACATGTTGACTTGTGAAGGTCAAGGTCAAAGATCCTCAATGGTCAGTATAGGCAATTATGTGTTAAAATTTCCAAATGGATCTCCTCCTACAAATTTTGGTGCACAGTGATGATGTTCAGGTATAATGATGTCTAAACGCCGTACCTTCAGGGTGTTAAGTAATTTTAGTCATCCAGGGCCCACTTGGGCCTGAGGGCCCATTTTGTGAAATTTCACACAATAGTACTGAAATGCATCTCACACAAGATTCAATGATGTTCTTCAAAGTTACATGTTTGGTCCTTGGGTGGAGGGGCCATAGGGGGGTTAAGGATTTTGGGCTCAAGGCCAGTTTGGGCCTAGGGGCATTATATAAATACTGCAAATTGTATCTTAATTATTGTGCCAGGCTGATGTTTCGTAATAATGGTGTCACTAGCATGTACCTTCAGGTGCCAGGAGATTAGGTTACCAAGCCCGTGGGGCCCTGGGGCCCATAGTGGAATTATGCAAATGCTACTCCTCTTAGATTTCGGTGCACAGTGTTGACATTAGGTCATAATGCTGGTATATCACAGCGTACTTGAGGTTTCAGGAATTTTTGGTCTAAGGTCCAATGGGCCCAAGGGCCCACTTTTGAAATGTCACACAATGGTACTTGACGATTCTCTAAAAGATCAATTGAGGATCTTCAATGTTACAAGTGATGGTCCTGGGGTAGAGGGCGTTGGGGTGTCAGGGATTTTGGGCTCACGGCCAGTAGGGCACAGGGAAATCAATGAAATTCTGCAAACTCTTGTATCTCTACAATTTTGATGGCCGGCTCATGTTCGTAATGGTTGGTCCAAATTGCCAGCTTCATGATGACAGGAATTTAGGTCCAAGGCAGTCGTGAGCCCTATTGTATCCGTATCTGTATGGTACTGCAACAAACCTCAACGGGATATAACTGATGCAGGTAGCGGGCCCAAAAGAAAAATCGAAGGCTAATGGGCTTCCTCTCAATAAGTCTAGGGCCCATCATGTGGAATTACACAAAAGGCTTCTCCTCGTACATTTTGTTGCACAGAGATGGCATTCGGCATAAGGATGATATAAAGCCGTACCTTTGGGGTGCTTCAGGAATTTTGGTTCAAGCCTAATTGGGCAGTGGTCCATTTGATGACATTCACACCAATGGTTCTGAAAGGCATCTTCACTCCACAAGCTTCATCATGATTTTCTTACATATTAAGGAGGTACATGTAACGGTTCCTTGGGTAGAGAGGGCCATTGCGTGTGTTTGGGAACTTGAGCCCAAGGGCCCCAATATATGGAACTTACGGCAAAATCTTGTATCTCCTACGAAATTCTGTTGCACAGTGCTGATGTTCAGTTAAAAATGATGGTCTATAGCTGTACCTTCAGGGTGCCCAGGGTATTTACGACCACGGTCAGTGTGGACTGTTGGCACGCAGCTCATTTTGTGGAATATTTATGATGCTAAGACAAATTTGGGCCATTAGGAAGATCATGGTCAGCGTCATAAAAGGGGCACAATAGGCCATGGTTGAATGAAACATGCTCTTGACCTCATGATCTCAGACACAGTACCCAAAGTACATTCGTCTGGTACATTAGTTGCAGTTTGAGATACAGCACCATTGGTATTGTAGTATATTAGATGGGTCAAAAGAAGGCAGTCGCTTGCTACAATGGGGCGCATTGTCATTGGGGGGTAATGGAATTTTCAAAATAAAGCGTTGTGAAAACACTAAAGTCAATGGGAGCCAGTCTCGATATTGGTGGGGACATGCCTCCCCCCAGTTTCAGCACGCATGGTGTAGCCCAATCCTAGTGAGAACCCCTACGGGCGAGGGCAATTGTGGCTCAGGAGCCATTTGGCTAGATGCACGATGTGACAAATCAAAACAACAGTATACAACTTAAAGTATACAAAGGGGTTTTGTACGCAATGCTAATGAGTTAATTTACATTTTAATTTCATTTCGACTAGGGGTCGCAACATGTGCGCGTTCGCTTGAAAAATACATCGGTAGCAATTTTTATTTTAATTGTGGTGTATGATCTATACGCGGCATCTAGTCTCAGAATAAAAATGACCGTCCAGCTATTCTAACTTCCGGAAGGTATTTTGAAGGTTATCTGTGACTGTCGATCTGTGATTGGGGTAATTGTTATCTAATGTATTGGGAATATTAAAAACTGCACTATGCAGGTTTATGAACTAGGTTGTTTAATACTGGCCTGGGTGAGCAAGTAGAAAAATGGTTTGAGGGAACCCTGAATTGTTTTCCATTAACTTTTGCATTGGGTACGATGAATCATTTCCCAGCAAGCACAACCAAATTATCCTAAAATTTAGGAAATAATCTTGAAATGTTTTCATATTCATTAAATGTGGGGTTATCGAAACATTTTATGCGTTTCAATAGTGTAAGTTTTAACGTGTTTAATGATGTTATAGGATATTTAATGAATAAAATGTTGTAAAAAATTCCACTTTCTGCATGCTGATTGACTTACGATTTGCTGCATGCTGCCCCCACTTTTCGATGGGGACATACCGTTGCAAAACGAGCTGTTCTCGAATTGCCACTTCACTAAGAGGGAAATCACACACGGATGATGGTTCGGTCAAGGGAGTCAGTGGAGTATGCTCCCTTCCGACCCAAGTGATCCATAAATTCTAAACACAAAACAGTTTAGTAGAAATTTCTTCCGCGTTATTCGGCAAAAATTGCAGCAGCCTGGGTCTAGGGGCCCATTACAGTATATATTGCCAATAGGGAGGGTGAGGCCAAATTTATGAGGGCGCACGTATTTGGTTCAACATCAAAACCCCCACGACAATATTGCTCCGTATGCAGGGAAAGTCCAAGAGATTTGTTGGGGGGGTTTCAGGTCGGAACCAAGGAGATTGTGCGCCCTCATAGTTGCAAAAAAATTTGGATGAAATCCGCTGTAAAAATCACGGGACATTTAAAGTTTGTGTAATTCATTGGACAATGGTTCTGGGGGGGGGGGAGGAGTATCAACTTTGATACTCAAAACCTCCTTTGTATATCCCTGTGCCATTTAGTTACATCAATTATTTGTTTTTGTTTTTGAACCAACTATTCGTTTGGTGATTACAATTATTTGCGGATGGCTTCTCTGCTCTCTTGAAGGATTCCATGAATATTTTCCTCTTACTAGTGCGCCTTGTTCCAAATACGTGTGCAATGTAGGGACCAGGACGTGTAAAATGTAGGCCTGAATTGTTTGTACCTTCAGCAGCATGCATGGTGAATAATGTGGATTTGATTGCCTGTCCTTGATAATGGATTCCCGCTTATGCTTAATGCGCCAAATAATCTTCGACAGTGTTCCTCTGTGCTATCTGACGTGTGCTTTCAGGTTCTCAAAGTCCATACCGCGAGGGTACGAAGGGGACCACTTTCAGCAGGTGCTGTGATCATTGTCACCGTATACATGGAACCTGGCCTCGGCATGTTAACGCGAAGAGGGGCCGGCACTCGAACGGCGGAAAATACTGACCAGGTTGATTCAGTGGACATGGGAATCCCAACAGGTTATGGCGAGGAAGAAATGCACTGCAATCCTGGAGAGATTGAAGGCCCGGACCTTCAGGGGACAACAAGCAAAGGTAAGTGGTTCTGACAAAGACGGTGTCCATGACAGAATAGGCCTGTGTATGGATTGATGCCTGGACAAGAGGGTCAGGAGACATCAGAAGTTTCATCCACATCAAAATTCAGGCTGGATTAAAGGCGCTTAACACTAGAAGACTAAGCTGCGCGACGCACGCGATCGAAGCGATTAACAAAAGTTGAACAACAAGAAGATAGTTCGGAACTTTCACACCGGCGGTGTTTCGGCGCGACAACGCTGACACGATTTTTCAAGTTGGAATAAATTCAATGGTTGTCGCTTGTAGCCGAGTGTCGCGAGCGAGATTTTCGGTGACCAATTATCGCGCTCTGTAATATCACATTATCAGACAGTAGGTAACGTCACATTATCGCTGCGCGATAACAAAACATCGCCCGATGGTGGAAAGGGCCCTGCCCTTTTTATAGCGTCGCGGCGCGCTCGGGTGAAAGCGTGTGAATGAAAGTTTTAAAGGAAGGAGAAGTTGGGAGTCATGCAAAGTCATGGAAAATCATGAAGTGATGTCCCTTTCCCAGTGTTTACTGTTTGTTGCTTTTGCTCTTCTTGTGGTTGTCAGTTGAGATTCTGTGCGAGAAGATGGCACAGGAGAAGTATGGAAATTCTTTTGAATTGCAGAACTCATAAAAAAAGGGAATTGATTGCCCAGAATCCCTGTCGAAGGTAGCAGTTGAAAATGACAATATCAATAGAAGGTGGAGGTCCAACCAATCGACAAGGGAGAAATGGGGGTCCCACTGGTCAATCATCAGTGAGAAAACCTGATCAATCGTGGCAATTGAAGCGCGTTACATGTCAAAGGAAACCACACTGTATTGCCAGTTTGCCAATGATGTTCGTTGGAATCGGGGGTGTGGATACCTGACCAAGCTGATGAGGAGATATGAGACTGTTAGCACGACGTTGCCAGTCCAGTACCCAGAATATTAAGTTCTCAGTATATTAAGTTCCCATGTTTCATAGTTACTATTCTGTCAACGCTCATGCATGGGTCATTGGACCTGTTGGCCCATACTAAAAGTGCCACATTGTTTGGCAACACAAGGGTAAACTGCACAAGAGCAGACATAAAAATTCGTTTCTTTAGCAGCCACTTTTACTGCCAGTGTCATTGCAGGGTAGACCCCTGTCTCCAGTCGTTTATGGTCCATTTTATGGGCAGGGCTACTTCCATCATGGCAATTAGTTAATATTAGACATTTTATGGACAACCCTCTATATGATTTATATATATATCTATATCTCGTATATATATATTTATATATATATATATATATATAAATAGATATATATATCTATAGATAGATATATATTATATATAGAAGGTAGGCAGGGGTGGTCGGTGGGAGTACTGAAAGTCAAGTACTGGGGGAGGTTCACAGGATGAGAACACAGTCATTGAAGGAGGGCAGTCAGGATTATCCACTGCGTGCAAATCTTGTGAGAGACCAGACCTCGATGAGGAACATTAACAACCGACTCGTCCGACCCCACGCGACATGGCCCGCAGGACAGGTGAGAGCGAGGCCTGGAAACTGATACACCCTGGAGAGGGAAGCCAATCGAGGTGGTGAAGCAGGGAAAACCGGGCGCAAATCGTCGATCCCGCGTCTACCTTGCCCGACAAGGGTGGCTGATCATCAATCTGAAGACCGCTGTCGGCGAGCAGTTCCAGAGGGAAACGTTCAAGGCCATTGTCCCGTGCTTGAAAGTGAGTATGTGGGCATATTCCATCGACATGCGGGACGTGATCTCCATGTTGGGCAGGGGTAAATGCGACCGCTGTGAACTTTGATTTCAAAGCCACAGCGACCCCTGGTGGCAATGGGGTATCATATGATTACATCACTAGCAGTCAATATTTTAAATTATTTTCTCTTTTGGTAGCGCCATTGCAAAACAAACAGATTAAGCGAACATGCTAGCTGTTTTTATTGTTTGGCGAAAAATTCAATTGACCTATATTGAAATAAATTCCCACAGGCTTCCACATAGCATGTATTAGTAGTCTAATGTATAGACAGCTGTGTCTTTTAATTGCTCTGGCTTAAACGTATTACACCCTCCAATAGTATCAGTGGTGTAGCGCTCACAGTAGTCTAATTGAATTGTAAAGCTTGTCTTATATGCTAAAAGCTGCCATCACGTCATTTCTTCGCGTTCGATGGAAACTGTATTAACGCCCGCTGTACATTATATGCGGGCTCGGGGTGTTCGGCTTAATTAAATTCTTGCCTGTAAACGTCAAAACCCCCAGGGGGGCGTAAGTGGCAAGAACGGCGGTATGGAGACGACATAGTCTGTAGGTGGACGTCGTTGGACTATGAAAGGTTTGCAGTTTGGCGGGATCTCAAATGATTCATCGGTCCTTGACCAAGACTATGTTAATAGGTGCCTTACATCATGAAGGCCCAAAGGACAATAACTGTGTTATGTGGCAAATTAGTCATGAAACGTTACAGATTTTAGGTCGGCATGCTGATGATAGGCAGCCCTTCCGAAATCTGCAAAATTCTGCCAAACTCCCCATACCGCACTGGCTATCGCAAATACAGCGTCAATTTAAGGTTATATTTTGTTTGATTGATTGATTGTTACAGGTTAGGAAGCCCGACATGATCTGGCCAACCCTAACCAATTTTTTTGTTGATCGTGGCTGGCACGGCGCAACTCGCTCCTTCTCGACTTAGGCAGAGGATATCGAGGCCGGAGTGACACCAAGCCTGCTCCCGGGACCGACAATGTTACGTCCCATGGACGGCGATCAGTGAACTCCAGGAATGGCCACTTTCTAAGAACCGGAGGAGCGCGAGATGTTCGACGGCGAGCTGCCGCAGCCGACCGACGAGACATATTGCAGTGGCCCCCGAAACAACCCTCGAAATTACCAGCCCACTGCCAACAAGCGACCAGGAACTAAGACCCGGAACACGCCAGTCGAACTTCAAATACAGCCCTTCTGGAAAACGCCCGGTGTGGTCTGGCTGGAATTTCGAAACCGGCTGTTGCCTGAAAAGAGCGACCTGATACGCTCTGACTACTATCCCGTAGCGAAAAATGCTACACATAATGGTTTGGATGCAATTATTCCTTTTGTGTAGCATTTTGTCTTTCAATGAAAAAGTGTAGCCACAAAGCGGAACATTGACGAGATGACCCTTATGGATGGTTGACTATGTCGAGTCCAGCAAGGCAACTACCACCCAAGCCATTTTCCAACCCTCACTGTGGTTAGGTACCATGTTTAATTCTCCTCCAAATTATACAGGCTACTACAATGACAAGTAAGTACAAATCTCAACCCACCGTACTCTCCCCCACCTGGTGACCACGCGTGCCTGCGCTAGTATGAGGTTTAAATGGCATATGTAGCTGGTGCAGTGTGCTATAAATAACTTTACAAACTTATATTTATGGACAGGAAAAGTTTGATTTGAGTTTGCGTCCTGTGACAAAAAAAAAGATCCCTCTGATATGCAATTCATACAATGTTGGCTTTGCAGGCAGTGGTTATGCAAATTTCAATATGCTGTCGTTAATTTTGCCAGTAAATATCAAATTAAAACTACCAGTTAATTACTTTGGACAAACATGGATACAGGTCTGGACAGTATATCAAAGTTGGTGTAAAAAGAAAGTGTACATTTGCTGTGTGCAGTAGAAGACTAGACGTGGGATCACTTGGATGAATGCCAATTGATTTGTGCTTGGCTGTCAACAGAGTCACGTTGGAAGCAGGGTCTTGTGTCAGGTTGTGTCG
>JAODTK010002754.1:0-208530 GCA_026419785.1 Sclerodactyla briareus | reverse complement strand
AAAAACGTGAAATGCTTTACCCAAAAAATACGAGTGCCACAACAAATGGTGGTTTCGGCGTCAACTTCAAGGCATTTAGGCACTTTTAGATTTGCTAATTTATTCGGAGAATTAGACAAAGGTCCACCATTTCAATGTTTAGCGCCCTACACTACAAATGCTGTGACCAACAATAGGGAAAGATTGGGAAGTGCTTTTCTTAACATCTAGGAGGCATTATATTCGAAATTTCTGTGTAACAAAACTCACCAACGTGCTGTTCTCCGTTCAGATATTAAATCAACGACAAATATGGAAATACTTAGCCCAGTGGCGTCACCAAGGAGGTGCGGGGAGGCACGAGCCCCCTCTGAAAGCCATGTGCCACCTCGCACCGTGTGCCCCTCCCAAATGAGAATGTAATTTTCGAAAAGTATTCTGTAGTAAGAATTCGACGACAGTTGATATCGGACTGGCCTTGTTGTTTTTTCATGCCAGAGAGGCAGTAAGTGCAAAAATTGGCACGCGGATACTAGTGGTGGAATTCGTCCTGTTTCTCTCCTGTCTACCGGCATATCTGCAAGCTATATATGGGACAATTTCTTGCCTCATGGCCCTCTAGTCCTAGCTCAGATCTAGGTTGGAAAATATATACAAACAACCATTCTCATTGAACTGAGAAGCGAAAACTACACATCAAATCTCTTGGATTACCAAACCCTTTCAGCTCTTGTCGTTTGTTCCTTCTAACTCGTGCCAATTTGAATCCGTATCTAGGGGGGGGACTATCAGAATGCTGGATTTCAACGCGGGGTACGGGAACTACTACTGGATGTTCCCTGCTCTCGATGGCATAACTTTATATCAGACTGGGACAGTAGAGCTAAAGAAGGCTAAGGGTCCTAAATTTTGGCTGGGATTTGATTTTCTGATATGTTGGAATCTTGAGAAATTGCAGCGTGCGCGCGCACTGTGGGTGTAGTATGGGCAGCAATTGTGGCATTCTGGCTGGAAATTTAAAGTTGGGGCAATCGATAGGACCGAGGTTGACCAAATGTCCAAATTTCCACCGAGAACAAAATTTGTGATCATAAAAAATGATCATTAAACCCTCGGGATAGGCCATTTGCCAGGATCTGGGGGCTGGCACATTTCAAAAACTTCGTGTTCGCCTCCGCGCCAAGACGAAAATTCAGGCGACTCCACTGCTCCCCTCATCCTCCAGTGCCAGTCCCATGAAAATCCTAGCTGCGCCACTGAAGGCAAGTACCGAAAGTATATTTCCTGCAATTGAGTGACTATGTCTCGTCGAAATTTTCTCACGGATTCGAGCCAAGCAATGATTGGGCCTCGTTCTTATACGGCAAAATAATCTCCCAATCCACACGGGTGTGTACACTTATTCACATAGTCACTTGCTGATCAGAGAGTGTTTGGCTAAAAATGAAGGGGGTTGGGTTCAATCCTTGTTCCTCCTGTTTACGTAAATTGTAAATTGATAGGGTTCTGTATTTAGTGAAATCAACTTGATGACGTATTCTTCCATAAAAAATGAAAAAATAAAAAATAGTTAGAGAGCCGAGAGTGGTTGTCGCTAATTTATCTGCCTATATTCTGCAGAGTGAAAAATTATGAACATTATTTTATTACTGAAATTGCATATCCGGTTTTGCAATTAGGCCCGGCAAGTTCCATCTCCGGCGACTGGAGGTATAAAAAGCCAAAATTTTCTGCGTGCGCTACGCGCCAACCAATAGTGGCGCTCCCGCTCAGTAGTAAATTGCAGTACACATGCCCACTTTTTTTAAACGGAATGGCGCCCGGGATCTTGCATCCAGAACTGTGAGAAGAAACGTCAGAGAGCATGGGCTAACCACCGCCATGCTAATGGCATGAAAATAATGCTGGGTGTTCCAGGCGCTGGTTCGTGTTCTTTCATGCCATGTTAGCGCAGTTCACATGCTCAGCTGCGCCGACAAAGCCCGCGCCAGTTTAGCCTCATCTTGTCCGATGACGAGATTAAGGCCGTGTGATGTCGCATCAGTGATCTGCGCCTGCTATGAAATGTGTACGTTTATGAGGAGAAGGATGCATGTCACCATACACTTGCACATCAGTTACCAAAACATGGTTTTTGGATTGTCACGTCATTTTCTCTTGTTCTTGAAGATTAAACAAGATAACATATACGGCACCTGTAATTATCAGGACCATAAATGAGGTTTGTTAATGTCGGGCATATACAGTATGGGCTGACGGGCAGGGGATATGTCACTCGCCATGGCGTGGTCTAATACATGTGTGCTTTGTGAATGTGGAGAAGGAAAATCCAACACCTCATTAGATTCAATATTATTTCAGTAGAGATCGCAAAGATCATTTTTTGTTTTCAGTGTAATTCCACCACGAGAAGGCACTTTGTTTTTAACCGATATGTGAGTTATTAAATGGTCCTCCATGCCCCCGGAGGGGGCCTTTCCGTCCGGCGATCTGGGAGGTGTGAAACCTCCAAAATGCTTTCCCTGTCACATCCGCGCCAACCGATGGGGGCGCTCCGCTTAGATAGTGACCGCGCCCCCCGGGTTGTTTTTTTTTGGAACCAATCCGCTACGCCCTGTTTGATATTATGGGCCCCCCCACCAAAAATATGGGGGGAAACATGTCCCCCCGTCCCCCTCCCCCCCCCCTCCCCTCCCCCCCGTGATCGCCGCCCAGGCCCCCTCCCCCCTGATCGCCCTGGTTACAGTATACCGGAAGTTTGATCAGCTCGCCCGTAGCTTCATAAGAATATCACCAGCCAGCGCCGCGGTACGGAGTAGGGGTGCATGTTGCCACGGCCGCCCGCTTTGCCCAAAGTTTTTTTTGTAAGTGAGTTATAGGTAGGCCGTAAATGGATATTCTTCCAAACCCGATCATAGTTTCAAACGAAAATTGGAAATTTAGGTATACCTTGAGTAAAATCGGACCATGCAACACTCCACACCATGCGCATAGCGTAAATCAGCTCCATGGTTTCATCCACCTCACCACCACTCCTTGATCTTGATTTTGATCTTCATCCTGAAGGTATATCCGCGCAGCGCAGCTAGTCGCGCCCCATATGTAACGTAATTAATATTATTTAAGTTTTTACGACCCGAATCATCATCTCTCCATGAATCCAGGCCAGCTGCAACAGTACATACAACCAGCTCAGTAACTATACATTGCAGTGCATCTCTTCGGTGGCCACAACTAAAGGTTTCTTTCCCTCTCCCCAAGTTTTGGACATCTGATCTGTTCACCTAATATCACGAAGCTGTTATCTGCAAATGGCAAATGAAAACGTGAAAACTCACCAACGTTGCAGCGGACAGTAATTCAGAGGTAGCTTAATTTTAGGTCGCAGGGCAGGCTACATTCGAAACACATGACTTATTGACTGAATGCCGACGCTAGGCCTTGGCCTCATCATTCATTTTAGCTAGGCATAGGCTATCTTTGATTTTGATATCTACACAGTTAGCTGTTATCATTGTTAGTGTACTGTGACTGAAGTGTGAGTGTTAACTGTCATGGATCAAAATCTGAAATTAGGCGACCACGATAACCTGAACTTGTCCATTAGAATTTCCATCCCCTTGAACTGACCAGTTAACTGGCAGATCGGCCGTGTTCACGGACATAACAATCAGCCTCTTCGCTTTCCCCAATGCCTCTCCTTAGACCCTTGTATTGACCTGAGTTGTTTCAATTGTACTGGGAACGGCTTTTTACGTACAAACTCGAAACAGCGACGGTGGAGAGGCTGATACTTGTCAAAAATGAAATGCTGGAGGAAAATGTATGGGATCATATATTGTTCTCAGTAAAATTCACGGAAACGTAAAAAATGGAGCATCGGCCGACAACAAAATAATTTCTAAAGATCCACTTTTCAACTTTGAACGTTTTCATATAACTTTGATTCTGTCCGTTTTCATTTCGAAATTGAACAGCTTTTGATCATTGAAACGTTTTTTCGGTCTATAGACTATTTGACAATTGAAATGAGAGATGCGAATAATTCAATCATTTCCCTTTTGAGGAAATAACTCCCATCCACATAGACCCCACAAGATGTGTCACCCTGTCGTTAAGGAGGGTCATTAGCTATGTCACTCGTCAAGGGGCGAGGTTCGTACTGCCTGACATGATTGCATAAATAATACCCATGTCCCATGTGTACCCTGACAATACATGGGATTAGCGTTCTCGGTTTAGGATTAGCTAGGCCTAGACCCTTGGGGTCATCAGACCTGGCCTTGGCTCCATTAGAATCCTTGCCTTGTTCATACCAACGCTTCTCCTGACTTAATGAAACCAAAAATAATTCACACTTCCCACAGTAATTCCATAATGTTAAATTTATAGCCTATATTGAGTTTTTTCTAATTGGACGATATTGACCCTACTTGGCCTAATCCTCATTTTATTTTTTTGTATGTAGTTTTTTTTTAAAAGTGAAGTGTGACCAGACATCTGAAACAGGATTTGCTGGATTGCAGAAACATATCACACATACACACAAACCCATCTTGCTCTAGCCTGAACCAAGGGAAACATCAGCGTCATCATAGACAGTTTATCGTCACTGTTCCATGCTGGCATGGATTAGCCGGAGGTCCTCCGACGCAAGCCCCGCTTTCCCACTCTACCTAAGAATTCTGTGCAAGAGCACAGTCTCTAACTACTGCTGCAAGATCACTTAAACCAAAGAATAAAACCTCCTCCCAGTCCACCTAAGCTCTCTAGAATTCTTTACCCAGTTATCCTCCGGGGACATCGACAGCTTCCGATTGGTGAACTCTTGGCAACGGCAGGCCTTAGCCCAGGGGCGCTCCACCGCAGTGAACGCCATGACACTGATGGGGATGGCCTGATAGGGCCACCCCAAATTTTTTTTTTTGGTCACCGATTTCCTTAGTCATTATTGACGATAGTGCATTTTGACATGCAGTGGGCATAATTGACATGCCAAGTTGGCTTTCTGCCTCCACCAAATGGCGTCTTTTCGGTCTTCGATCCGCGCGTCCGCACTGGTGCCCTCGAGTTGCAAGTGCATTTGTGTATAGTGATTTTCCCTCGTTCACAAGTGAGACACCCATTCGAATTCCTGGCTAAGGCCCTGGCAACCAGTCCATACTCCTCTTGCTGTTCCGGCAGCACTGGCCCCCGTCGTCTCACATTCACAGCAGGTTTGCTTGGGCCGAGGTGTCAGGTTTTGCCCCCCTCCAGCTCCCCCGCATCTAGGTGCTGTTCACAGTGTGTTTCCAAACTTTCCTTCCCTTCCTTCTATACTATTCGCGCCCCACTCACGGTGGGTTTGTGAAAGCCGCTCACAATGTTTCATGACTGTTTCACTTGCAGGCTACCTCCTCCCGGAAATAGTATGTAAACTCACCCCATGAACAAGTCTTTGTGCGGATGTACCCTAAAGTTCATACTACACAGCCGGCTTGCACAACCTGCAAATAGGTCAATGCCACCTGCAGGTTTTTGACACTTACCAGATATAAGAGGCAAATTTCCTCTCAATTGAGAGACCGGCACAGACGGCCAATGACAAAATTCACCTGCTGCCAGATACAGGTATTAAGGTAGAAGACCTAGTGCCTTGCCTATCACAACATCGTGTTCTAAAGTCAGGAGGCGGTGTATGTTTTCCCTGCCTGTGAGAACACGCACCAGCTTTCAATCTGACCAGTGTCCTAGGTGTAGCCTTGCGCAACGTGCATCAAATTAGCAAATGCTATACACCACAGTCGTGTTCGTACACAAACCCACAGAACAGGCATACATTTTTTCTACAATTCCTCCCGAATTGTAACATTTTCGGCACTATTTCAAATGCTGTACCCGCCAAAAACCGTTACATAGTGGAGATATTGAATATCTTATCTGCCCATGGGTCTGTAAAGATATACCCAGCATTAGGGGACTAAAAGAGTTGCTGCAATCTACTGTAAATATATTCTACAAATGTCTTGTTTAAGCTCACCCCTTCGTGTGGCTGGGTGAGCTATTTGTGATCAATGCTTGTCTATTTATCAATCATCTGTCCTGTTCACGATTGATTTAAATAGCTATTCCTCAGGGTTGGTTATTTTCAAATCGGGTGGATTAAACCAGGTCTTTAATTGAATTCAAAGTGAAAAGTTGTGCAAAGAAATGAACTTAATTCAGATAGAACAATTTGAATGATTTATTGGATACAATCTTGATTATTTTCGCAAAACCCCTGCCCCCCCTCCCAATCACCACCCCTGCTACTCCTACATCCTTCAATGAATATGATGACACTGGGTCTCATTGATGACCCCCGAAGTGGAGGGATCTCGGGAATGTTGTGAAAAATTTAGGTCAGGGGTACATGGGGTTATTTTCAGTCATTTGTGAGTTATATGGAACGCTTCTCACCCTACTATTTGAATGGGATGATCATGAAAGTTGGTCAGTATATCAAGGACAAAGTACCTATGATGCATCAACAGATGGAGGTAAAATAGCATTTGAGGGGTAAATGAACACATACTTTTTTTACAGATTGTAGGGCTGTTGAAGGGAAATGATGGTTAGTCACTAGTACCCTCACCCATTGCACTTGCCCAGAAAAAATCTGATTCTGGGAGGAAATTACAGAAAAAAAACAGTTGAAGTGTTAGAGAGCCAGTCAGTATGCCAATTAACGTTGTAAAATCAACAGAGAGTGCAGAGTGAATTGGGCTAATTTGAAAAGAGTGAGGGGTAAAATCAGGAGTGCCAATATGACAAGTTTGACACAACGCCCAGTGCACCCAGCGTGGCACATCCCTGCATTGAGGTTGTTCAGGAATTTAAGTCATATGGTCATCTAGGGGTGAATTTGGCCATTTTGTTCAAAACTTCTGCCCCTACAGAATGACTTGGATGATCATGGAAGTGTGGTCAGTTTTACCACCTACCAATGGTGCATATAGGCTTTAAGAATTTGGGGTCAAGGTCAAAGGTAATCTAGGGGGTCATTTTGGTCTTTAGACTTGGTCTAAACAGTCAAGTGGCCTCTACGGTCCTAATTGTACAGAATAGATGGTTACCATGAAGCTCAGTCAGTATTATTGGTGGCAAGGTACATTGGGATATCTGAGTTGAGGCAAGGTTAATATAGGGTCACATTCAGCACATTTTATTGAGGTCCTCACTCCTCAAAAAGACTCAGCCCCCCACGATCATGAAAGTATTCAATAATATCACTGACCATGGGGTTGGTTTTCATGAATTTGAGGTTCCAAAGGTCTGTAGGGGTCAATTCAGAAAGTTTGATGGGAAGGGTCAAAGCAACTTTGATTCTTGTAACTTGATCAGGATGATCATTAGGGTTAGTCAGTATCAATGGTTAAATTCAGTAGTCATCCTTCAAAAAAGTTCACATAACTAATAAATTGCGGAATTGTGCCATACCTATATGCACATAATAGTGGCTCAAATGTTAAAAGGGAAAACACGGATGTGAACAAATTGGAAATTAACCTTACGTCACCATTTGGACGACTGGGATTGTTGGGTGAGTAATGTGACATTGGCCTCATGTTTGAGTGTGTAAATTCTTATAAACCCTCCATATCGGTTGATATTCAATGGCTGTCGCTACTGAGTGAGAGCCATGATTGGGACGCCGAGGCGAACAACGATGTGGAGGGGCCGTAACGGTGGACCGTGGAGTGCATGTGACCTTGGCGTAGGCTGACATGACCCGTCACCCCAATATTCCAACTGGAGTGCCAACAAAACTGGGAGGCTGGAGCATTCCTCTTGAGCAATATGGGTACAAAGTGGGCATGGGAGCAGTCTGCTCGAGAGGAGGGTTAGAATTTTGTCGAGGCAGCGCCTCACTGGGTGAAATGTTGCCTACAGCATGATTAGGTATTATGCTCATGGTAAGAATTGACTTCATTTGGACTAGTGATTAATATTCTGCTGGGGTCAAGTGGCAATATATAACAAAAATTGTAGTCTGGCAGACAGCGTGGATCAGTGGTTGATGCGACTGCAGCTACTGCTGCTACTGCTGAATAGTAAAGATGCTGGACGAATTGTGTAATGGATGGCGGTCTCCTAGGATCAATCAGCAGCGATCTATTTAGCAAATTGGCAAAGGAGATTCATGCACGAGTCTTCTATATTTGTTGGGGATAGATGAGGACACACGTAAGGTAAGCACTAAGTCGTTTGGGTTTGACAGTAGCATACGCAGAGATTGTCATTGTGGGGGGGGTCTGAGGTGGGACCAGAGGCAGAGGAAGTGCGCTCTCCATAAATGGCCTCACCCTTCCTATTGGCAAATAGGTACAATTTATGGTCCTCTAGACACATGCTGCTCTGCAATATGTTGCGGAATAATCAGCTGCAAATTTCGACTGACCTTCAAAAAAGCTTGTTCATGGGGGTTCTGTACCCCCCCTACATCACGGGCTTCTGTAGTATAACCCCCCCCCCCCCCCTTAAAATGGAAAAGCCACTGGGGCTTTGAATTTTGATATGGGTTGACCACACCACATTTTGATTCTTGACTTGACTAAAGTACCGAGGAATCGCTGTAGATATGCTGTTGTGGGATTGTGTTGTATGGGATTGCTGGCTTGTGAACAACAATAAGTTGAACCCACCTGGATGGATCACAAAGCTCATACTTGGTATGGGTTACCCTTTTATTACCTACCAGACCCCCCTACTGAGTACAATGATTCATGTCAGAGGTTCATCCAAAGTCTGAATTCCTTGGTAAAAACAATTAATCCTAATTGCTGGTCCCATGAGCTGAATTTAGTGCGTACCTTTGTTATGTGAAGTACAATAACCCAATGTTTTTGGAGTTGACAGAGAGTTATTTGGTGAAGAATAAAAAAAATTGGCGAAGATTGATTTTGGACAATTTGGCGTGTGAACATAACTGGATCCCACTCAGATGGATGAGGCTCAAACTTGGTTATATGTGTCCCCCATCATGAGTGTAGATAAGCCCCGTTATTTTGGGTCGGGTCAGAGGTCAAAGTGGGAAAATGCTTGTAAACATGAGTAAGTCTAGAATTCTTGGTCTGATTTGGGGTGTGGTTTTCTCATCAAGAGTACAGGAACACTAATTTTGTCAAGATGGTGTATTTGTTTCAAACTTAGAAGAGATACCATATGTCTGATGAGATGGCACAATTTCCCATTTGTCTTTGTTAATGGACATAGGATCAGGAATGATTCAAGGAAATGATAATCCTCTGGCTCTCTGGTTTCCACTGCCATCATTTTGGATCTAGACCTGCTCTTTTTCTGTATACATAGTGAAAGTAGTAGTACAGTAAATGAAACCGTTTTTGCTACTGAAGTTTTCATATCAGGGAGTTTCACTTTACTGGGCCGTGGGTTCTATTCAGGCATTCACATGGGTCGGGGAGTTTTGTCCCTCTACTTTTATAAGAAGTGCTTGGCGCATCGAACCACACAGAGACAGGGCCTAGTGCCAACGTGGGGCTTATGATCCCAACACCTCAGCCCTAGCCTACATGCTTTCAATGTCCAGACGATGGGGGCCAGTGCTACTGGACAGAATTTCCCCAGTGCAAACACAGTTACTCACCAATGGCCGCATAGGGTCCATGCACCTGGATGCACTAGCAGCCAGAAGTATTTGGCGCGATGAGCGGTAGTCAAGAGTTTGTGCCCAGCCGAATTTGCCCGATCACTACCTAGCAGATGATTTGGTTCTCCCTGCTTAGAGAAGAAACAAACCGCCTCCCCAGAATCCAGTACCCAGATTCTTTTGGTTCCAAACATCTCACCCGACCACTAGATCTGGTTAGCTTGATTCACATGAGGGCAGGGTTTCCAATAAGCAGGGGGCCCAGGGCTATTAGCCCCCTAAAATACCTCATACCCCAGTCCTAATGACTGTATAAACCAGGGGCTATCTTTTGGTCACATTTAGGATAGGCCTGAGCCTGCGCTCACAGGCTTTAGTACCTGTACTCAAAAGCCTGCGTTCACAACACAACTCTAGGCTAGGCTGTTTTTTTAGGTTAGCGCTAACCGGCCACTTTCTGTGTAAACTTCATTTTGCCTGAACAAGCTTGCATCTCAATTCTATACCCAAAAGACCAATTATTGTAGTTAAGAAAAGGTTTAGAACTTATTCTTTCTATATTGGTCTTTGGCAGGTGGAGAATTTAACCGATATTTCCCTGGAATCAGTCAGGAATCACATAAATGCCTACACGTTTTGTCTGGTGTTATGAGTTGCCACCTAAGATATAATAATCTGTAGATTTTCTATGGTAATGTCCTGCATGTGCCAACCACAATATGAAGATAGGATCGCCAAAATGACCCTGAGTGGCAACGCTTCTGTTTACAAAACTATGTTTCAAAACCAGACAGGCTGGAAAAAAACATGTAGTGGATTTTCCTTTTCGCCCAATTATTACGGTCAAATTAGGCTTGGTAGTGCAGTCAACTTTATACTTCCTGAAATTTTGACATGGTAGTGGATTGGAATGTTTTGAATGAATGTTTTGGAAGTTATAGAGGGATGTGTAATTGGAGGGCAGAATTTAGAGTCAGAGATGACGGATTTCGTCACCTTCTCAATTGGGTGAAAGTGGCGTACAGTAAAATTCTTCTGAAACGTGACCAACTATATCAATATGGCCAGGTTCCCTTGAATGATCTCACTTGGCCTTCCTAAATCCGTATCAAATAAGTTGGTAATGTTGACATAAAATGATGTTGCTGTAGGAATAATGTGCCCGTTTGGTTGCCCTTTGACCTAAATTTCACACAGCCTACCTTAACATGACTTTTTTCCTCCCCCTCCTTCCCCCTCCTCTCATGGGATCACTGTCCATCCGTCTTTCCATGTTGAGTCAGCTGCTTTATTACAGTAATTTATGGGTCTGTTCCTTCGTCTTTTTTGTTTTGATTTATCATAGGTTTCCTTGGTTGACACATTAGCTGTGTAGGCTATTTTCAGAATAGAAGGTTTCCTTGTTTAGACACATTAGCTGTTTAAGGCCTATTACAGAATAGATTTTCCCTTGACGGATATCCTGGGTAATATATGTAGAATGGGTTAACATGTTGTATTTAAGTGGGATTGGGAAACCTACTCCCATATCAGACATCTTCTTAAACAAAAAATGTCTAAACTTTAATCTCTTAATACTGCCTTTTCCAGCTGAGAAAGCTCCATGTGTCATGTCCAGTTTTGCTGTGGTACTAGTGTTAGAGGTCGTGAATGACTGTAGCAGTGTTGGCGCTAAGCTTTTTAATCTCGGAGGAATTCCCTCCCGTGATTTATTTTGAGAGGGCTTTTAGGAGTGGAAATGGGGACTCGCATATACATGTAACACTAAACCAGCCCAAAACCCAGAATGCTTGGGAGGGAATGTCCATCTTGACATAATTTTTTGGTAGGGATTCCAGCAATTAGTAGGAGAACCCCCTCTCTCCTCCCCTAGTGCACACGGAAACGTGTTTTTAGTAAATTTCCTCTGTGGTGGTAAACTTTACAAATGGCTCAAAACTTACCATCAAAAGATCCATCAATATCTAATTTGGGCCATCTTGCATGCATGTTGAGAAAAAAGATCTTTGATATTTGAGGTAATCAGTGAGTGCATCACTACCAGAAGCCCCCTGGCGTATTATCTAAGGACTATTCAAACAAGAATTCCTTGAAATTATCTGAGCTGCTGCACATGTAGTTATAAGATAGCCTTGCCTTGTCCATCTTCTCGGCAGTTACACCGCACAGTCATCCCCACCATGGAAACGCAGGCCTGTCCCTCCCTGGGGAGGGAGACGGCAGAAGTGAATGACCATTTTTTTGGCTGAGGTGTCCATAATCTCACTCACTCCTCCTTTAATATCACCGGCTCGACCGGCTTGTATGCTGCGAGGTGCGGTTGCCGAGTGCCACTCCCCCCCGGTTCAAAATTGGATTCCGTTCGTTTCGACCTCGTGGTGTACTCGGCCACGTCTATGCACACACACACACACCACAATCGTGACTCGCCTCATAATATCTGCTGTGTGTCTGTCAATCAGCATCACACTTTGCTTAGGGAGGCTAGTCGGTATTCATCTTCGGTGCTGCCGGTAATTGGGCACGGTGTGTCAAGCAGATAGGAATGTCTCGTCTCTTTGGCCACAGTGATTTACTAGAACCTTGATCGAGAAGGAGCTTGACTTTACTGGTAAGGTAATATATGTCTCATTACTTTCTTTATATTGAATGTAATAAGAATCACATATTTTGCTGTATTTGTCCTGAGCCTGAACAGGGAGTGGGTATATATATTACTGTAATTCATTCTAAGTAGAACGCATGCCCTGATGAGGCACAGAACAGGGCATTTTGCAAGATAATGAGTTTTGTAGCCCAAAATGGTTTGAACATTAGTTGTACACTGACAAAATAACTTTTAGTAGGTATAAATGCGGGTGTGAGTTGGAGGAGGGGAAAGGGGGCAAGAGGTCAGTTAGTTCGACATGGTTGTTCGTAGATGATTGGAAGGTTGAAATTCAGCACTCCAAGCTAGACTTTTGTACCTGTAGTAATGTAGCATCAGTTATTAACCTGTGTACCAGTTCCGCGATACCACCGTCTATATAGCGCAATGTTTCCAAAATTGCCTTCGCGCGTTGGGCTTCTATCAGAATGAACAGGATTAATCCTTTTCATGGTCACTGTTAATGAGATTATATTTACCTTCCAACCGTATTCAGTCGCTAAGCGCCCATCTCGCGTAAGCGCCCACCCCACTTTTTTTGCAGTGCAAGTAGAATTATCTTATAAAAACGCATGGGCTGCAAAATTGCAACATTTATTGCTCAAAATTGGAACACTGTGTACGTAAACCCACATTCAAAACATTGCACTGGTTGAAGCAAACAATGTCCGTGCCTATTTTCCACCTAGGCGTCCGCTCCCCCCAAAAAACTGACGAAAAACATGGTGTCGCCAGGGCTGCACAGCCAAGACCAGGTTTTCCGTCTTGATCAGATGTGAAACAAGGGTGATGACCCATGAACACCCATGTATGACACCCCTGACATGTTTGTCAACGAAGTGTCAACGTTTGGTACCATCCATGTCCCAGACATGGTCATTGCGGTTTTAAGCAGGGCTGACTGAGCACCCCTCATCGTTTTCACACCACGTCAGTTCATGTCATAGACCCTGTCACAGTACATGCACATTTCCTAGATGTTCAATGAAAAAACTGGTTTGCATGGTTGTCAGTGACAGGTTTTGACCCTTGGTACGAATAGTGACATGGGTGTCATGTCAGGCCCTGACCATGTCACAGACCATGCCTTTGCCCCGTGTCATCAACCCTGTCAAACCATGCCTGACAAGGGGGCATGGTGTCCCACCCCTATTGAGCCACTCCTCCCCGAACAACCATGTCCACCACCCATGAACACACATGTTTTTTTGGCCAAGTTTTTTGTAAGCGCGCACCGCCCTTCCCCATAAATAAGGCTCACAAAAGATTGGTTCATTATGCCGTAACATAACTAGGTTGTATATGCTTGTGCATTCCGCACGTACGTCAGTTACATAACATATATATAACATGTCTCGGACGAATATCTATTCGTTAGAAGTTTTGTCTTCTCATAAGCGCCATCCTGAAACCTTTGCGTGCGCCCTGGCACTCAGCTCAGCCGAAGAATACGGTATAACCGCGTCAGAGGTCATGGGGGTACTGAGCAGTTGCCCTTCCACTTTGCATGAACTGTGAACATTACATGTAACATCTTACCAGCACAAAACCAATAACGAAATCTCTCCCTCATACTCCTCACCATCACATCTGCAACAATGGGATTGGATGGTTGCATTCAAGAGTGGTGACTAGTTAAAAAAAATAAGTTCTATGATATAGCCTAGCCTCATGGGGAGAATCCTCCCCCCCCCCGGTCTCTATCCCCGAGCTGGTTTAGTGGAGAGCATACAATTGTTAAAGCTATTATACAATGCAATACTTATATTGCCTGTAATTATTTGTTGTTGTTTGTGCGTACGGCCCCTCATTTTAGAGGGAGGGGGGTACTCCCTGCTTTGTTATGTCTATTGCAAATGAAATTATTTTATGCTACAGTATCGCAGAGGACTGTTGATTGTGGCCCATGTTGTCTGGGGCCGCATGTTGACTTAGTGTAGTACAATGTCATAGTTAAAGGCATGCTGATGTACTGTGATTGCTGGCCGCTTTTCTGCACTTCAGTCTTGGAGCCTGGCCTTTTGATACGCTTGCTCGGTGCTACCCCCTGACAAAAGCGATATCTGGATGAGAATGAATCACCCAACTGATCACTTGCACTATTCCCGTACCTATCCGTCCTATATCTGTATCCTGATGAGGTTTGGGGTTCCTCAGAGACATGACGCAAGTTTCTTAAGTTGTACCAAACAGTTTGGCGTATTCATCTTTGTGCAAGAGACTCAAAATTGGTACAGATTTCAGTTTGCCTGTTAATCAGTGTCTGGAGATTGATTATTTCCAAGGCCTGGTTGTGAGAGTTATATCTGGGACCCAAAATGATACGACATGCCCGCTTCTGGACTGAGCAGCATGATGCCACCATTCCACACAGGGACCGCCTACTCGATCACAGGGCGAACATTTAGGCTTTATAACCAGCACTGGTCATCCAACGAAACCCCAAAGCGAGGGTGTTGCCTTGGCCTCGCCGGGGGTTGCCTCAGTCTTGGCCTCTCTTGGCCTCTCTCTGGCCTTGAGAGTAGAAGCATCACCTACGCCATTAGGGTCCTCTCTTTCAAATTACGTCTCAGAGCAGTCATCCACTTTTACCTGTATCCAATTAGGTAATTCCGACTGGTGACCATAAAAGTAGACTAGCTTGGTTGTTGCCATGGTAACATCGTAAACAGTGTTCATCTTCCTTTGATAGCCAAAACAGTCTTCATTATCCCATAGGAATTAAGCCTACCTAGCTGTAGTTAAGGCCCGTTGCATGCATTCAGTTTTCATCTGTCTGTGGGCACATCTCATTATTACTAAAAAGCTCTCGTCGGACTGCTAAAATGGTATGTTGTCCTTGCCACTGGAAGCTGTTACTACTGTTATTAACTGTAGGCATACAGAATACCATTTACTAACAGAAGTTGTAGCGTTCATCTGAGAATATGAATACCTGGTAACCTGGTAATATATGGGTAAAAATCCTTCAAATACAAGTACAAATTAGGATATTCAACTTATGAATAGAGGTATGCTTTCTTAATTTTACATTCTGTGCAATCAGATTTGTACAGAGGGGAAATGTTATTTTCTCTCTCAAAAGTATGAGCAGAACATTTTGACACTACTTCAGAACCTCCAACAGCTGACCTGAATCGACAATCCCTTCTATATTCTCCAGTATTTATACCAAATTGTTGAGTCTGCTTGACCCCAACTTCTACTAGATCTGCCATTAATGCATCATTGCGGAGAATCGGTTTCATCTCGGGTTTGCATCACATAACCGTCAGGTCTATATGTATGAATTGTGTTCCAGCTTACGCATCTCACGGTAGTTGGATACAACCCTTAAAAGTGTATTTAAATTGGTTGCCATGGTAACATGGTATTAAACAGAGCTGCATTGTCCTTGAAGGAGCAAAATGAATCCAGCATGCGGCCAGGATGAGTATACGCTATTATCAAGTCTAGGGCAGGTGGCACATTTATCTTGTGGGCTCATCCTTCAAGTGTTGAATTTCTTATTTAGGAGGCCAGGTACTAGGCTGCCTTGTTGTCTTTAAAATTTGTTTTTACTGTAGTCTAGAGCAGTTTTCAAGACTTAGGTCATTGTGGGCTGGCACAGGGACCTGGTACCTATGCCAGTGTTCCCGCAGTAAAGGAAAACCTGGAAAAGTCATGGTATTTCATCAATAAAAATCCAGGCCTGGATAAGTTTTGGAAATTAAATCAAAAATTGTTGAGTCATGGAAAAGTCTTGGAAATTTTCATGAAGTGATGTTGCCACTTTCTCACAGCCGTTTGCTGTTGTTGCTGCTTTGGCCCTATTTTGAATGTTCAGTTGAGAATTCTGTGCATGATGTCACAGAGAAGGTAATGGAAATGGGTCATGAAAAAGTCATCGAAATTGATTGCCCAGAAAGTGCAGGACCCTGTATTTACCTGAATTTTCCCACCATTTTTACATGCATATTTTATACATCACTTCATTGGCCTAGTGGGGACATAGAGGTCCTAAAGTATGTAGCAAGCTTGTTCATTTGAGGACGCATTCGCGATGTGACACCAGCTATTTCGAACGCTGAATGGGAGCATTGTCAGAAAGCAGATTGGAGATCCCCCATCCTCTTCCCTCTCACCTGTTGACATCCATGATGAGATCTGTGGGTGCATAGAGCAAACAGCTCACTGACTTAGGTTCTCGAGCTGGCGCTTCACATTTCCCTACTCAAGAAAATTTCAGTTGAACAATAACTGTTGCAACCTAATCTGTAACAATAGTAATACAACAATAGGACCCCAATATTCTTGACAAGTCTGGAAGAGCTTTCCACAGACCGGAAGAGTCCCTTTCAAGCCAGAATGTTTAGGCGCTTTCTTACCCAGGGTTCACGATAGTTAGTGGGGGCCCAGGGGTATAAGCCCCGAAAAGATGTCAAAACAAAGGTTCTAATGAAAGTGTATGAACCAGGGGCTATTTTTGGGGGACAAATTGCCCCTGGGGTCTTCACTTGTGTCATCAATTAGGTGACTCTGATACCTTATTTCAATCCCTGTATAGGCCCTACCTATGTATACTGTCAGTTCACTGACCACATAAACTTCCCATTAGATTCATTTCAGATTATTGCTCGATATAGTGGCATTACACAGCTAGTAGACGACATCTTCTAGTGATGAGCAAACGGATCCTCGTTAGGACGCTGTGATTGAACCCTCCTTTGTCCACAATTGTATTTATCCTTGCTGGGATAGGACGCCCGTGCACTTCATGTTAATTATTGCAGAACTATGCAGAACTTTTGGGCCATTTCGGGGGTTGAAGCAGAGTTGATGTTTATTTTTTTTTTTTATGGATGGGCTGATTAAACAGTGTTTAATGCTTGGGATGTACAATTATGAATATTCAGAAATCTGATAGGTTTTGTGTTCACTCGACCTCTAGACATTTGAAGAAATCCACGTATGGTCAGCTGTCATGTATCTCCCTGTGGCAGGTAGATAAAGTAGACTGATTGCATGGCACATCGCCGTATAATGTGAACCAAGGTTTTAACCCAAAGCAAAATAATCCTATAAAAGTAGGCTCAAGCTCCATTCTTGGATTAAAATTGAAGGTAACTGCAGGCTCAGAGACAACAGAGGTGATTAAGGGAAAAAACTGTATCGATAGGTCCAAACCCATTTCAATACACTGTTCCTAAGTGGAGTTATCGCATCAAAGTTGGGCCACCCACTGAAGCAGAGAAACTGGGGAGAATCCCAATTGCGCAATAATGAATGAGTACACATGGACAACACAGGAAATTATGTGATGTATTTGATTGTTCATTTTGTGAATAGTCAACATGTAGCAGAAGTTTTTTGGTTTTTTAATAAAATAACAATTAACACCTATCAAACCACTACAGCAATCCTCGCCCATAGACTAAATGCTTTTTGAAGTGAAAATAATGTTCAAATTTCAATAGAAACAAAGAAGTTGCAAGCTTGTGCAAGTAGGAGGACAACAGTTGTTATTGCATGATGGATCATTTTGATCTTGCACAAACATGCTTCACAATACACAAACTTCAACAATACACAAAATTCAACTGATATACCTCCAAATGGAAGTCCTATGAACTTTCGGTTGGACGACGCATTCAGTTTGTATCCAGCTTATTATATGAGCCACTTTATAATCATCCTGCAGTTGTCCTTTAACCCACTCCCATGGTCGATATCAGATCCATTATGGTCCATATGGGGGGGAAGAGCACGGATGGTGTGACGCGAACAATAACGAAGAGGGCGCCCTAGCACTCGGTGGACTGATTCGCAGTGGCATGATGTACCCAGTCAACTCTGCGAATCCCAACTGTGTGCTCCAAAAACACGTAGCGTGAGCCATCTTCGGCCTTCGGGTGAACAAAGCAGACGTGGCTCTTGGCACGCGGGTGAACAAAGAGACGTGTCCTTCAGGGTGGTCTGCGGGTGAACAAAGCAGACGTGTGGGCAGAATACTTCTATGAGTTGAACAATAGGTGAAACCGCTTGTGGAACCAAAGAGAGAAAGCTGACTCAAATCCTCAAACAACGCATTTATTCTCCACTTGTCGTAAGAGATGGATAAAGCATGGACTCTTAAAACTTTCAAAGCACTATACACCACAACATGTAAACATGATAGTTTGTCCCTAAGGGGGGAGGGGGGGGGGAATGGAGGGAAGGCTGTCATTCTAACCTGACTCCTTGGGTTTCCGCTACAGATTTGAGGCCTTCAAAGGGTTTGTGCATGTGTATGCGCAAAGAAGAAGCATCCCCTTATGCAATAAAGGATGATGTCATACTGCACAACTCTGCAGACAATCTTAGTTTTCTATACATGTGATACATTAAAGTTCCATGTCAGCCTTTGAAATATTCAGAATAAAGCATCAATGATATTGAAAATGATGCCATTGTTAATACATGACTCTTCTACAAGAAGGAAACTCAGTCAAAATTACAGCACTCAAATCATTTATATTTTGGAGAGCGTGGTGATCAGCCTTGAATTTTCGAAATCACTGCGGCCGACAGTAGTGTTTCGCCACAGGGATCTATTCCACAAAATTAAACGCTGACTGAATACTACTGTTTCAACAATCAGTCGATACAATAGATGACTACAGTGGGGGTAGCTGTGATGGAAACAAGGACATGAAATGAAGGCTGGATGAAGCTTCAAGTCTCACTTTCGAAATTTGTTATTTCGTCCATGTACATGCAGAGTCTGTCATTTAAACCTATGGCTCTTTGTGTGTGCCTCCATGTTGCCTATCGAGAGTGGGGATGGTGGGGGGGGGGGGGGTTCGGGCATGGTCGTGGGTTGGGGGGGTGGTGGGGGTTGGGGGTGGTCGTGGGGGGGGGTGGTCGTTGGGGGAAGGGGAGGAATTTCCTTGATAATTGGAGGGTCGCCCATTCCGGGTACAACAATATTTTGACAGTATCTTTGTTCAGGCAACAGGGTGTAGGAATGGGAATAATGAGTATTTGATGTGTACAATTTCATAGACTGGTGATGGGCTGCAATATACTGGCTATGCAGCTGAAGAGGTCGCCGATAGGGCCATTTGAAAATCTCTTACTGTATGCTCAGATACATACTTACATCCATGGATAGAGGGAATGTTGTATATTATCCAGGGCAAGCACAAATGCAAATCTCCTAGAGGGGGGGGGGGGAGGGAAAATTCTGATCAAGAGGAAGTAATGATTGACTGTCTGCCCAATTGGCGCAAGTCACATTGCAAGATTCCCCTTCCAGGGGGCCGAATGCCCCTTCAAGATGGCGAGATTCACTTGCCTGGAGTCCACAAATTGTCCATTTTTGCCAGCCGTGCTTGGCAATTTTCTTCCTAGTATGAAGGCTCTGCAATGGCTGCGCATGCTGCATCATGGTCTGCGTCGTCCCGGCGAGTAATTCGTTGTTTGATTACCGGGGTAAACCTTCATCAACGTGGTCTCGCCAATCAAGTAAATTGGAGAAGCCCTTCATCAAGATGATGTTAGTCAAGCTATTAAGGGAGTGTATCGTCTTGTGGTGTACTTCTCCACTGTACCGTCGACTATCTGTTTGTTGAAGGTTTTCCATTTTTTTTTCGTATCATCGTGTTTGAGTGATTTAGTTTAATAGATAATTTTCTGGAAAGATTGTTAGATTACGATAGTGGGGCTCATAGACTGTGACGTCCACATAAAAAACTCAAAATTGAGTAATTCGGTCTGTAAAGTGGTGAACTTGACTTGCTGATTTATTAAAAACCCTTAATGATATTACATTATGGGGCTTTTCAGGGAGAGGGCCCTCTGTTCTCCAGATCCTGTGAAATTATTTCCATGAACGAGATTCTGTTTGATCATCACAGGTGTAAAAGTGAGAGATTTAAATATATAAGACAGCCCTGGGATCAATATCCTCAAGCAAAGCTATGAGGTTGGGAACATGTTTGGTGAGGACCAAATAATTCTATGTGTTCCCTGTCATAACATTCTATCAGATCGGGGGGGGGGGGGGGGGGTAGGGGGAGTGGGTGTATCCAAGAATAGGCCATTTATCATGCTCTTCTGATCTGTTGTTTGTGTGATCTGTAATTTTTTAACCTGTTCACTGTGTGTAACGTGAATGCTCACCACTGAAAACGTTCTGGTATGGACAAGATCCTTCCATAGCGCTAAATCGATGCGCAATTATCCATGTTTCGCACATGTTATTGTGCATGAGTAATGGGGGAAAGCATGTAACTATGAGTATGGGGGAAATTTGTAGCCTAGAGGTTTGTGCTGGTGGGACTGTGATTTTTTGTCAGGAGTTTTGAAAGCTCGTTCAGCATACTTTTCGTGCGAGGTCAACCTGAGTTTATACCCTATGACCCTCTGACGACAGTCGAAATATCATCTCGGGACTTGTGAACAGGGACATGGGGTGTTTGGGCAGACAGTGCCTTTAACATGCTGGAACTGTGATTTGCTTTAGTTGCAATCATGAATTCATACTAGTATAGCACCATTCAAATGTAGAAGATCTGCATGTGTAGCCATATCTACTAGACTACTAATGCACAGTGAACGGACCAGCTACTATGACTGAGACATTTACTGGAATTAAACAAAAAGTTTTATAGTGAGTGAGAGCCAAGCAGTTAAAATGTCTCCTCCTGCTGTGTGTCATGAAAATGGGAACAGGTAACATGGCTCCAATAGTCATTTCGCAACATCATCACTGATTTTCAAAATGCAGAAATTTACCAATTGATGGGTGGTGCAAGTTGGGCTCATGAGGAACATCTTAGTTGCAGAATAGTATAATTCGTTAGAAATAATTTATCCTCTCGCTGTAGAGACAGGTCAAAACAAACCGCAAAAATTTGAAAATACATTTGGTCCAGTTATGTTGGGTTATCATTGTGACCAGTATTGTCTTCCCTATGGCTGTGAAGTCAACCAATGCGAGGAATTTTCCATGCAGTAATGCGATAGCCATATTGATTAATTGGCCCCGTGACATTCTGCTAAATGCTAGGCTCGGATCCCGTCCATCAATGTTAACACTTCCATGCAGCGTAGGTAGGAAAAAGGGAGATTAGAGGCTTTAGGACAATGAAAGTTTTTCAGCTGCATTCCTGCCCTGATCAGCCTTGCTATAAAGTATTAGGTATTGGAAAATTGGGAGATTCAACTCTCTCGTCAGTGAAGCTCTGCTTAGAAGCCTGTGAATTGGGTCTCAGAGGCTGATCAGGCATCTTCATGTTTGTTCACACCATCTCCATAGCCTGAATAAGGAATCTGTGAGAATTCGTAAGGACATAAGGACAGGGCCGTACGACGGGGGTGTGGGGGTGTCACCACCCCCTAATAATTCCGTCACCGTCGGCAAATTTTTCGGTCCTTCGGCAAAAAGGAGAAAATAGGAAGGAAAAGAAGACAAAAAGGGAGAGGATTAAAAGAAGGAATGATGGAAGGTGAGAAAAGGAAGTTCAAGGGTGTGAAGGGGACGACAGGAATGGAAAGTGGAATACGAAGAAAGAGCGGATACCAGACTTTATTATCGCTATTCAACTTTGCTCTATCATCTAATTGGCCTCATTCATCGGTTGGCAATAGAATGGCACATCGCAAGAGGTTAGATAAGTGACGGCCCGCGCCGTCGGTGTAATTGGGCGATGACTGATTCTGTTGGCAATTGCGCAAAAGGGGAAATAAAGGCTTAGCGTTTGACATTCATTTTTCGTGAGTTGACTGTTCTTTGACATTTCGGTTTTGTGGTCCATATTCCAGAGATACATACATTTTTTCAAACCATTTGGCTGAAAACATTAGGAAGAAATTCCCAGAACTAACCTAAAAAAGCTAGAGACAGGGAGAGATGATAGGGCATGCTCCCCCCCCCCGCCATTTTTTCCCCTTTTGAGATCGAAAATTTGATCAGGAAACTACCGAATAATCTGTACTGGTGGATAGATATCCTCATCAACCGTGTAAAGATTGTCTGACATTTGTACTGAATGGCAAGAATTTGATAAATTGCCCCATTGAAGTGTCAATATTGGTTGGTGGTCTCTTATATCACAAGCTGCAGTAAAAATCAGGCATTGTTTTAGGATTCGTGCAGAATTTTTTTTGGCGTTCCAAATTGAAAGGGTCCCCGCTTTATATGGACTCTGTTATGTTCCTGGAATCTTATCGAGGGCTTATAGAAAATGAAAGTTCCTTATTATTAGCTGCATTCATGCAATGATCACCTGGCTTTAAAGTATTAGGTATCAGATGGTGAGGCTGTGTACTGTCTCACAATGTCGGGAAGTGTATTCACCTCTACCACTTGGTACTGATTGAGTTTTGTGGCCACCCCTCAATTCACACTCTGGGACCGGACATGTATCCGTGGCGTCAGCGCAAGTAGCAATCATATGTCCCAACACAGTGAATAGCAGTCTCCTCTTTTGCAATAACAAACTGCTGATTAAAGGGGAATTCTATCCAAATTATACTCGCCTTGGTGTTTCTAATGTTAAAGAGAATGGAAAATCATTCAAATAGCAGTTTGTTCTGGGGTTCATAGCATGTTCGGGTTTGGAGATATGGCTCCCTCATTTTCATATAATTTGCTGATTTTGGCAAACTCGCACCTTTTTGTGATGTCAGATCTACCAATTATGAGGGAAAGACATATTCTTTCATTTTCTCTAAATTGGTAGATACGACGTCTCAAATGTTGGCTGGCTGCCAATTACGCAAAATTGGCCAACTTAGCAGTGATTAATTTGTAATCTTTAAAATTTGTTTCCTTTATAATCACCTAACATGCTATGAACATGAAACAAAGTTTGATTGCATGATTTTCAATGCATAATCATATGACATTTCAATATTTTCTGGTTGGAATTGTCCTTTAAATTTTTTGGAAAGACTAATTGTCAGCACAATTTCTTGGACAATCCTCAAAAGAAAAATGTGGAAAGGATAAAATTGATAGAGAACACAGTATAGAATGTTTCCAACTTTCCCTTTCGCACTTGTCATGTTTTCTTTAAAAAACAAACCAACAAATGGCAAAGAAGTTGCACCTCTTACTCAAGTAATGGAACGGGTATTTTGGGCCCTTTCAGTGCACCAGAGCATAGAATAAGCCATGCATCCTCTATTAGGCAGGCCACCCGTATCTGATTTTTAGTTTCTATATTCCCAAAGTGAAGGTGGATAGGTAGCCATTTGTCTTTGGCTGGTGGTCATTCATCACACGTCTTGGGCGGGCATTCTTTTGAGCAGCGGAGCCAGCTACAAAATCATTGCATCTATTTTTCCTATCGGACAAATCGAGAAACATCAGTTACATGTATGGAAGGCGCGCGTGCTGTACTGTATATTATCTGGTATGCACAGTTGCACACGGTGACAACTGTACGATAACTCACTATTCCATTGAACAGGTTTGAGTCGTCTTATAGTGGTTGTATTGATGGGTTGGAAGAGCGTTAGTGTATCGGTGTCATTCTGCCCCGCAACACTGTAAGTGTCGGGGATATTATGGTTTTGGCGTGTGCCCGCGTCTCCACCGCCGCCGGTTCCGCCGCCGCCGAAACTTTAGGCGTTAGCGGCTCTCATTCTTTAACACTTTCTCGAGTGACCCAAAAAACTTGGTACACATGTCCGTATTTAGTAAAATCTCGGATAAGTTCGAAAATGGGCTATATCGTATATTTGTTGCCCATCTATTTTGCAGGTTTTTCGCAAATTTTCAAGTTCGGGCGATGTTTTACCCACGAAACGTTGGTGGTTGTGGGTAGTTGTGGGGGAGCCAGAAAAAAACATGGCGACAATTTCAAGGTCATCCGAGGTCAAGTTTGCATTTCTTTGGCAGTAGACTAATTATGCATAATGTATGTGATTTGCGAAATCTTGAAGTTTCATGAAACTTGGTCAATAGGCAAACTGTCAGTGCCTATGAATTTTTCTAATGTGGCCAAGGTCAGTGGAGGTCATCTTGCATGGACTAATTTGCATAATAGTTGGCCCAATTAAACCAATTCGGCAAATTTATAAACTTGTGGATCTCACGGAAACTTGGTTGAAGTAGGACCTCCTACAGTCCCAATAAATTTATTAATTGCGTTTTGAAATCACTGAAGGTCATTATGTATGATTAATTTACATATTCGTTAGAATGATTGGAATAATTAATGCAATTATTTTATCAACTTTACGGATTTTGACAAAACTTTGAGAATAGGGACCTACGACCAGTCCTGATAAATTTATTCAATAGCATCAAGATCACTGAGGTGAATTTGTGGGACTACTTGCATAGTAGTTGGCCTGATCAGTCACAAAATGATGAGTTTGCTACTTTTTCACAATAACATTGGACATGTTAAGTGGAATGCAATATGCTTCTAGGAGTGGATGCATCACATGGAGTGGAACAATTTTCATAGAAACCGCATGGTCATGGAGGTCATTATTAAGGTCACTTAGGGTCAAAAACTGATTTTAGTACTGCTTCGGCAATAGAAATGGTGGGTGTGTTCATCAGAATGCAAAATGCTCCTAGGAGTGGATTGTATCACATGGAGAGTACAAATTCCAAAAAACTGTCATATCATTAAGGTCATTCGGGGTACTTAGGGGTTCAAAAACTGTGTTTTGGCTATAATCGGAGAATGAAATCGCGAAGGCTGCAATGGTTCAAAATCTGTGAGATTTATAATTGTTGACCTGCATGTGGGTAACCTCTGACCTGAATTTGACCTCTGTAGGTTGGTCTGTGGTGGTTAAAGGTCGAATCTTGAATAATGTGCTTATTAAGGAGTAAGGGCAAAAAAAATGGAAAACTTTTTATTGAGGGAATATGTGCTAGAGCTTTGTGTGACTTTATGGAGGGAAAACAACTCCCGCTCCGATCGGACACTTACTTGGTAGTTACAAGGGGTCAAGTTCAATTTTATACCCTTTTCGCACTAACATTGGACCATGTCATTGGGAAATGCAATATTGCTCAGGAGTGGATGCATCACAGGAGTGTAACAAGTTTATAAAGTCCGCCATGTCATTGAAGGTCATTTAAAGGTCACTTAGGGGTCAAAAACTGATTTTGGTACTTTTTGGCAATAGCATGGGTTTTGCGTTCATCAGAATGCAAAATGCCCTAGGAGTGGATGTATCACAGGGAGGATACAATTCTCATAAAACTGTCATATCTTTTAAAGGTCATTTTTCGGGGTCACTTAGGGTCAAAAACCGTTTTTTGGCTGATAATCGGAGAATTGGATATGTGTGAAGCTGAATGTTCACAATTGTGATATAATTGTTGACCTGCAGTGTTGACCTCTGACCTGAATTGACCCCTGCTCGGGTGGTCCTTGGTTTGTGAAAGGTGCGCATCTTGAATAAAATGTGCTTATTTGAGTAGTTAGGGCAAACAAAAAATAATAGGAAACTGGTATTTTTGGATATGTGATAGAGTTTGTGGACGTAAGGAGGGAAATACTCCCGCTTTGAAGGACACTTTACTTTGGTAGTTACAAGGGGTCAAAGTTCAATTTTTTATACCTTTTCACAATAACATTGGCCATGTCATTGGAATGGCATATGCTTCTAGGAGTGGCCATTTGCATCACCTGGAGGGTAACAATTTCATATTAAAAAAACGCATGTCATTGAAGGTCATTAAAGGTCACTTAGGGGTCAAAACTGATTTAGACTTTTTTTTGGCAATAGCATGGGTGTGTTCATCGACTGCGAAATGCTCCTAGAGTGGATGTATCACATGGAGAGTAACAATCTCATTTAAAAAACGGTCATATCATTAAGGTCATTAGGGGTACTTAGGGGTCAAAAACTGTTTTCTGGGTATAATCAGAGAATTGACTATCTGCGAAGGCTGGATGGTTCACCATTGTGATTGTGGAATTGTTGACCTGATGTGTGTGACCTTGACCTGAATTTGACCTCTGTCGGGGGGCCAATGGTGGTGAAATGTCGAATCTTGGATAGAAACATGTGCTTATTTAAGGACGCACCTTGTCCGGGGGGCTGTAGGGGTGCATAATACAATTAACAAGTGCATTATGGAAAGACCCATTTACCTGTACAAGTTGTTGCTTCACAGTCTACAAATTGTCTTCTTTCCACGAATATGTCGGTTCATGGTCACCAAATTTCTTGATAAGAGATGGGGATGGGATGGGGATTATAGTACGTCTGGCGGTTTCACACGCCCGACATTTTCTAGTTCGGTGATGCTTTACAAGGAAGTAGTTGATGATCCGTGTTCACTGGTCAAGATGCTGTTTGGCCATCAGGGGGCTGTTTACTTGCACCTTGTGATGGGCGGAAACACTTGCATGGTTCTGCACCCCGCTTAATGTTAGACTGGCAGGTCTCTGGATTTGTTTCAGGATATTTGCAATATCGGTGTTTGATGGGACGGCTGTGAGCAGGCGCGTGGACAGTTCTTCCCACCCCTCCCTGGGGGTTTAAAGAATGCGATGGACTTTGGAGTCACTATTGTCTTCGGGCGGAGATGAAAAATTGGCGGTCCTGGGGCAGGTTGGGGATTGGTTACATCCCTGCCTCCTCGATATAATCTGAGTACTGTTTAAAATAGGAGTTATTATGAAACAATACAGGACAGTTTCCGTCGTTACGCAGCCTCAAGGACTGAATTGTATAGAGAGGAGTGACTGACTGTCTGAACTGGGCTGTTACAATGCAGTGACTAGCGACTTTCATAGGCAGGACTGACAGGGCAAGGCAGTGAATGAATAATTGACTTGTCATAATGACTGACTGTTTAGACAGTGGACTGCTGACTGTTTATAGGCACTGATGGCTAACGGACTGCCTGCCATAGGCAATGACTGGCTGACTGTCATAGCAGAAATTGGGCAGGGACCTGACGGACTGCCATGGGAGTGAATGACTGACTATCATAGCAGTGACTGACTGACTGCATAGCAGTGACTGGTGACTGATCATGTGTAAGTGGACTGACTGAATGTCATGTGTAGGGACTGACGGACGTCATAGGCAGTGACGACTGTTATGGGTAGTTGTAGTGATGACTGGAATAGGCAGTGACTGACTGTCATGTATAGTGACTGTCATATGGAGTGACCGTCATAGGCAATGACTGACTGTCATGTATAGTGAACTGTCATATGAGTGACTGTCATAGGCAGTGACTGATCAACTTAATATGGGAATGACTGAGGACTGTCATGTGTAGTGACTGACTGACTGAACTGCCATGTGTCGTGACTGACTGACTGCCATTGTGTTGAGGGGAATGACTGACTATCATAGGCAGTGACTGACTGACTGTCATGTGTAGGGACTGGACTGACTGTCATTTGTAGTGACTGACTGACTGACTGCCTGACTGCCATGTGTTAGTTGTAGTGACGGACTGATGCCATGTGTGTGACTGACTGACTTTCATGGGTGAGTGAAAACTGACTGACTGACGTATGTTGTAGTGACTGACAGACTGTCATAGGCAGTGACTGACGACTGTCATGTGTAGTGACTGGCTGATTGTCATAGGCGTGATCTGAATGACTGACTGCCAGTGAGTAGTGACTGACTGTTGACTGTCATTTTGGTTAGTGACTGACTGCACAACTGCATGTGTAGTGACTGATGACTGTTCATAGGCAGGGGACTGCATGACTGTCATGTGTATTGACTGACTGATGTCATGTGTCTTGACTGACTGATGTCATAGGCAGAGTGACTGACTGACGGTTCATAGCAGTGACTGACTGTACGGCCATGTGTAGGACTGACTGACTGTCATAGGCAGGACGACTGACTGCCCTGTGTAGTGACTGACTGACTGTCATAGGCAGTGACATAGGTAGTGACATGATCACTATCATGTGGAGTGACTGATGTCATGGACATGACTGTCAGCCCATCAGGAATGAGAAGTGTCTTGTAAACCACCATACACAATGTTAACTTGAAAAGGACAAACTGCAGGATATATAATTATAGCCCCGCAACACTGTAAGTGGTCGTGGTATTATAGTTTCGTGGCGTTGTGCCGCCGTCTCTGCCGCCGTCGCTCCGGAAAAAACGTTAGGCGTTAGCGACAATAACTCTTCAACGCTCTATCCGATCGATCTGAAACTTGGTACACAGTTCTCTAGCAAAATCTCGGATGAGTTCGAAAGGGGCGTAACGCATGTTTGCTGCCTTATTTTGCAGGTGTTTTGAATGGGATAAAACTGAGTTTAACCGATTTACATGAAACTTGGTGGGGTGGGGGACTAAAAATGATCCAGAACAAAACATGACGGTGAGTTACAAGGTCACCGGAGGTCAAATTTGTCGTTTTTTGGCGAAAATACAGAGTAGTCCCGAGATTTATATGAAACTTGATGAAGTGGGACAAAAGTGGTCCCGAAAAAAAGACGGTAATTTCAAGGTCATAGAGGGCAAATTGATTTTTTATTCAACGATTTTCTAACTTTTTAAGATTCGAACGAAACTTGGAGAAGTGAACTGACAGTTAGTCTTGAACAACAGAGAGGGCATTTCAAAGTATCAGAGGTAAATAGACATAAAACCTCAAGGTGCTTTCTTCAAACGAGGTCAACAACAAAGGCCATTTCTGCCGGGGTATACACGCGGCGGTTTAAACGCCCTGCACAGGTCTAGTTTAAAGGAGTCGTGTATATTAGCTGGAGAAAAACTGAAGGCTTCAGTCCAAACGTTCTCCGAAGTACAGTTGTGAGTTACAGTCCTCGAAGTTTGTGCATGTGTTTTGCGCAAGATTGTAAAGCATCCCATCATGCAATTATAAATGATGCCATACTTGCAACCCGCAAAAAAATCTTGTTTTTATTGAAATTCACACATTAATTCACTTTGAAAATTTAGTCTATGGGAGAGGATTGCGTGTAGTGGGTTGGTTGGTGTGTAATGGTCCAATTGGTGAGAAAGACAACAAACTTCGCAGAATGTTGACTTATTCAAACAAAAGGAAACAAGGATTGAAGTAAAGAATTCCTGTGTTGTTCAGGTGTGGGTGGCGTCATGCGTTATGCGCGATTGGGATTCTCCCCAATACTTGCATGAGGGCCAAACTTTGGAGGCCAATAACCCCCATAGGAACATCGTATTGAAAGGAGGGTTTGGAACTATAGACGGAGGTTTTCCATTCTCCATGATATACTCGTTGTATCAAGCTGCGGTTTTCCGTACAATAAATTTTCCCTCTTTAACAAATATTTCCTCACTCAATGTCCCCTCTCCCGGATCCATTCCTGAGAGTGCTCACAGAATCGAACATAATAATCTCAACTCATTGCCGGGATAAGTCCCTCATTCTACTTCAAAAATGTTGTATAATGCTGATAATTCTTGTTGAATGAGTGGATCACGTACTATGCCCTGCAAATCCTGAGTCTGTTATTATTAGCAAGGTGTCAACAATTTTAACATCTGTTGTAAAAGTGGGAGGGGGGGGGGGAGGATTTCTGACTGATAGGAATCTAACATCTGAGTGGGAATCTCTCATGGAAAATTATTGGAGGGAATTTCCTCCCGGGCTCATTTTTAGCGGCTAACATCATCACAAACGCATATGCTGTGGATCGATCATCCAAAAAATAATACCTACAAAATATCTACTAGTTCAAACTTCGACTAAACCACACTAACTATAAGCTTTCTCCTTTCCTCATCAAATGTTTAGATCCATCACCATCTCAACAACTCTTTTGTGTGCACCGGGGTGGCCACTTCTGGTATCCCTCTTAGATCCACGAGAGAAGAATGGAGACGCGTGGGCAGAATGGAAGTCCCCAGCCAGAGGTCCGCTAAGCCCATCGCCAAGTCAATGTTTCGACACCGTTGAGCAAGGTTGAAGGGACACGGTTCAGTTCCCGTCGGAAAAGAGCGGAGGCAACCCTGGGCGGTGGCCACAGTTGGCCCCCATTAAGACAACTCTTGCCGGATGGGGGGTTCCAAAAGAGTACACCTTTATCCCAGGGTTTTACGACTCTTGACGGTGGGGGAAATTCCCTCACCCTCGGGGATGTCCCCGAGCTCGATTGGGGGAGGGCTATACCAAACCTGCAAAGGACAGATCTTAGCCGACGTGAAGGGGGTCGCCCTCTAATCCGCCCCAGTCAGAGTCTTGGTTTTCCCTTATAGAGGCACACTCCTGAGCCCAGCAGCAACACGCCAAAGGCCTCTCTCGGGATGTCCCTTGGTACCACGGTGGAAGGTGGGGGCAAACTCCCTCAACTTTGAGACCCCGATGGGTCGGGCTATACCAAAGGTGCAAGGTCGACCTTATGGACGTAACCGGGGTCGCCTTCCAAGAGTCCCCGAGAGGCGTTGTTCTGCGTGAGAGACGCCCGCTAACGACCCTATGTTCCAACATTCCAGAACTCTTCTCGGTTTTCAGTCGGAGCACTAGCCGCGAGTCTGATCCTGTCAGTTCGCCCACGCAGGGCCCGCGGAGCCCTCATCGTCGACGCCAGGACGGCAGCACCAAAGATCAACGGCACCTAGAAGGGGGCACTTCTACAGACTCGAGGGGGTGGGTAAACAGTGTTAAAGTGTGTGGCTCCCCCATATAATGTGCTGTCCCTACGCAAGCTTTCATTGTCTGGCATCCGACAGCACTGATTCATGGTACTTTCATTTTTTACAGTTTGGTTATTATTTCTCCCAATTTTCCGTAGTAGAGAACAGATAAATCGATGCTCTTTGTGGGATAATCAGCCTGACCCATGGAAATGAGAAACCGGAACCAGCGGACTGGAATTAGTTATTACTTCTGGCAGATTTCATTACATGTATGCCAATATAAAATGCAACAGGCAGGGTTGCGAACTAGGTAGGAAGTACCACGTACCATTTGATGGTTCTGGAATATTGCAGTTGTCGGAAATAAATTCATTAGCCATTTCAAAGTTGGTGAAATATTAAGAAGACATGTCTGTAATCTATGCGTCTGCTGGTTTTATACAGTAGAGCTTACTAGGAGCATTCGCCATCTGTAGTCTTGTGAGTCTTGAGAAAATTGAAATCGTTGATGGAGCTGTAATTAACTGCGGCTGTAGACAGGAGATTGCTTAGTGCACTCTTTCATTCGTTCTGACCCGGGCTGACACAATTCATATTGAATGCTAAAATATCACCACAAACCATTGACCAACTCCTAATTAATGCAATCAACATCAGAAAAATGTGTCTTATGTCACCGGTGGACCAGATAGAGTATGATGTGATAAGGCGCTACCGTACCCAGATAGTGTTATGTTATTGGGGTTTGCAATAGGTTTGACAATTTGACAAACCCTGATCAGCTTGGGTTTACACTGGTAATGTTGGCCAGCATGCAGTTATTGTGCCTATCTTGCGTTACGAATATATATATATATGTCATAATTTATTTTTCTTTAGACATATGGTATATCACATTAACCATATAAAACCCTATTTATTATCAGATTGCTTGCTGTATGTGTCATGGTGTCCATAGTAAAAGATGAGTTTCCATGCCTGTCACCAAGTGTAATCGATGTTTGAACTTCAAAATCTATTGTAAAGTTGCTTCATACTTTCAGTACGTATATAAGCATGAGGGAACATTTTTACACTTTCTAGAAGTTCTAGAAAAATATTTAATTCTAGTTTGCATGTTTTGAGTAAGGCTAATTGCATGATTTTTTTGAGTGGAAAATTAGTACTCTGTCCCAAATTAAGTAGCAGGCATAGCCTATTACTCGATCAGGGATTTTCGTTAGGGACATCAGTGTGATTGATTACATGTAAGTTAATTTGTAGAGTTGTCAGATTTTTCTTGCAGTTTTCAGATTTTCTTCAATTATTCGCAAGGATACATGTAGGAGAAGCGCTAACCTTCACCATCCTGCCTCCACGAGATTCAGCAAAGTGAGGGAGTGGCAACTGGAATCCAAATGATGTCTCAGCCTAGCAGTGAACGTCCCTGGCCTCACTAGCATTTAGCAAGACTGGAAGCCAATGAAAGAACCTGAAAGATGGCCAGCCATAACCACCGCTAAGATGCCTCAGATGTCTGTGTTATAATTTGCTAACTCAAAGCCAATTTTCCCTAGTGAGCGTTGATGATCAAAATCGGTGGAACTACTGAATACTGCGATAACAGCAACACCCCCCCAATGGATGGTGAAGCATGGCGAGACTGGTGGTTGTGACTCACAGCTTTTATGCATTATCTGGCAAACAACAAATTGTCATTTCTCCGTAGATTCAAATTCATGCAATAATACATTATCAACAATTTATACAATATCAACCATTCTCTGTTCATTCTGTTCATGTATCCGTGTGGCCAATCTTCTAGTCCTAAACCCACCCCACCCCCTCAGCTCTTTATGACAGTGTCTTGCATGGACTGCTGGAATATTCCAAATTCTGTACTTCGACAATAGTTTGTTGTGGGTTGCCAATTGGTGTAATATGCTCTCAGAATCGTGTCCCAGCAATCCAACGAATTGCGCCTGTACGGACTCCTGTGCTATGAAGCATGCGGAGATGGAACATACAAAAAAGTAGGGAATTGGGTGTTTTGAGGGTCAATGAAATAATGCTTCTTCTTTCGGATTGACTCGGATATATATGATAATTAGTCAGCGTTACTGTTGACCATCTACCTGGGGGCCAACCCAGATTTTCTTTGAACGGTCAAGCGGCTTTACCCCATACAGAATAGAATGAACTCTTATGAAAGTAATGCGTAACATCATGGGGCGTTGGGGGGAATATGAAGGTCAAATCGTCTCCGGGGTCAATTTTTGGATTGTTTGAGCAGTCAAGTGCCTTAGCACTCCTTAAAGAAATGATTGGCCAGTACTATCATTTTCGGTAGTTTTTATTTGACATCAATAATTTAATCGCTATTAATATTTGCCTTAACTCATGCAGGGACCTTTGATAGTTGCTTAATGGTCCACAAATCAGATCTATAAACAAATAATTGAAAGTAACTTTGGCGTCACATTCACTACCAGGGAGTGGTAGGTGATCTACTTTGCTATGGCAGCTCTTATGTAGACAGATTGTCAGGATTTTGGGGAGAGAGTGAAAAATCTACATCTTGCCAAATTTCAGCTCGCGAATGCAATACACTGGTCTGCACCTGGATGGATCAAGCTCTTAATTGGTGAGTGAGTTCTCCATATGAGTACATGACCCACTTTTTTTTGGGGGGGGGGTTCGTCAGGTCCAAGGAATCCGAGTTCAACGGAGGCACAGGAATCCTTGTGAACAGATAAGTGCAGAATGCTTGTTCAAGATCGAGCTGAATTTTTCTGCGATTTATTATGATGAGTATACAGAGCCCTTAGAATTTTTTTAGTGTAGATTTGGAGTATTGTGTTGAAATTTGAATAAATAGAATGTCACAGTATGTAAACACGTCAACAATGCATTCTCTATCAGGATCAGTCAGGGAAGTACTAAGCCTCTGGAACTGGGTCACCTCTGCTGGTATAATAATATCTGTTAGAATGACAATTGTCCTTCAATAATGTAATATAGCTACATCAAAAAACAAATGATTGCAATTAATATCTGTCTAATTGTAGCAATTCATATCGGCAAACTCCAATGGGGATCAGATTACCAATGAAGGAATAAGAGTACCTAGTGTCGCTGATTATACAGTCTCAGCTTGTCGGACTCTGGGAATAGGCCTACTGCAGTAGCGAGCATATAATGGGCCATGAATATACCTTTTTGTGTCGCTACAGCAGGTAAAGGCAAACATAGCTTCTCCAGTCAGGGGACCTGACAGAGTTTGAACCTTGTAGGTGAAGACTAGGAGTAGATTGGATAGGATTTAACAGTAGTTCTCTTATTTATCAACTAACATGCCGCAAGGGGCGCAGCTAGGGAAGGGGCCCCCCAGCTTCATGCGTCCCAATACATAGCATCCCCCCTCCCACGGCCCCCACATGGAGAATGCTACTATGCTTTGCACCCTTGCCCACCCCTCCAAAACCTGATCTGGACCCCCAACTGTTGTGGCCATGGGTCCCCCACCTAGTTTCTCTGGACGCCCATAAGGAAAAGCCTTCTTGTGATTAGTGGCCAGCCAACATTTATTATCACCGTAACACTGTAAGTGTTCGGGGATATTATGGGTTCTGGCCGTGTGCCAGCCGTCTCCGCCGCCGCCGGCTCCGTCGCCGCCGCCGGCTCCACCGCCGGCTCCGCACACAGCGCAGCTGCCGCCGCCGCTGCCGCCGCCGCGGAAACTTTAGGCGTTAGCGCTCTATTCTTTAACAATTATCCGATTGGACCCAAAACTTGGTAAATGTTGTTATGAGTAAAATCTGGATAAGTTCGAAAATGGGCTATATAGTATATTTGTTCCCATCTAGTGTGCAGGTTTCGACAAAATTTTCAATTCGTGCGATTTACACGAAACGTGTGGATGTGAGGTAGGTGTTGGAGCCGAAAAAAATGGTGAAAATTTCAAGGTCATCCGAGTCAAGTTTGCATTTTTTTTGGACCCAGTAGCTAATGATAACAGAAGTATGTGATTTCAAACTCATTGAATTTTCATGAAACTGGATGATAGGGCCAACTATCAGTGCCAGGAATTTTCCTAATGTGGCAGAGGTCACTGGAGGTCATATTGCAGACTAATTTGCATAGTAGTTGGCCCAAATAGCATAAGGCAAATTCATAAACTTCGTTGGATTCTCACGAAACTTAGGGAGTAGGACCTTCTAACAGATCCCGATAAATTTATCAATTGCATGAAATCACTGAAGGTCATTATGTTGTTTAATTTACATATCGTTGCATATTAGAATAATTAATGCAATATTTTCTCAACTTTTAGGGATTTGACAAAACTTTGTGAATGGACCTACTAACCGGCTGATAAAATTTATTCAATAGCATCAAGACACTGAGGGTAAATTTGTGGGACTAATTTGCATATGAGTTGTCATGATCAGCAAAATGCATGGTTGAATATTTTTTCGCAATAACATTGGGATTGTTCATTGGATGCAATGTGCTACTAGGAGTGGATGCGTCACACATGGAGTGTAACAAGTTTCATAAAAAACCGCCATGAATGCAATATGCTCCGAGGAGTGGATGCATCACATGGAGTGTAACAAGTTTCATAAAAACCGCCAGTCATTGAAGGTCATTAAAGGTCACTTAGGGGTCAAAAACTGATTTTAGACTTTTCCGGCAATAGCACTGGGTGTGTTCATCAGGTTGCAAAATGCTCCTAGGAGTGGAGGTATCACATGGAGAGTGAACAATTTCATAAAAACTGTATATCATTACAGGTCATTCGGGGGTCACTAAGGTCAAAAAACTTTTTGGTCTCGCCCTGAACTTTGTTCAAGGAGAGACATAGTGGTCACACTGTGTGTGTGTGTGTCTGTCTGTCTGTCTGTCGCTGTCGGTCTGTCTGTCCGTCCGCTCGTCGTCTGCTGGTCGTCTGTCTGTCTGTCCTCTGTCTTCCGTATGAGCGGTTAGATATCTCCTGGAACAGTGGGAGCCATCATGCTGGGACTTCTTTGTGGAGGTGCACGGGGAAGAGAGTTGCCGATGTGCAGTCATTTTCGGCCAAAAGACCATTTTCATTTGCATAAATTGCCTATTTAATGAAAAATTGGTCAGAAGCTGGTACAAGATATCTCTGGATCGGTTAGATGCAGTGGTGATGCAGTTCAGGGTAGATAACAACTCGAAGTGTACACGAATTGATCAGAGTCCTGGACATGTATGTGCGAATTAAGTAGTCTAATTTGCATATTTCTGAATTTTGAAGTTTGTTGGATTTTGACGAAACATTGGTGAAATGGTTTATCTAGAGTCCCAATGAATTTACAGTAGGGATGAGGGCCCAGAGTCATTCAATGTTAATAATCTGTCATTCAAGGTCAACTTCGGGTCAAAAACTGTTTCTGGCCGTAATCGAAGAAGTGAATGTTGTGAAGGCGGAAGGTTCACCATGTGAGTATAATTGTTGACCGCATGTGTGTGACCTTGACCTCAATTTGACCTACTGTCGGGGTCATGTGGTAAAAGGTTGAGTCTGAAATAAATGTGCTTATTAAGGGAGGATAAGCAACAAAAAAATAGCAACTGGGTAATTTTGGGATATTGATGGGACCCGGTTGCTTTATGGAGGAGACCAACTGCCCGATTCGACGGAGCATACGTTTGGTAGTTCCAGGGTAAAGTTTAATTAATAGCTTTTGCAATAAAATTGGGGTGGTATTGGAATGCAATAGGTTCTAGGAGCGATGATCACATGGAGAGGTAACAAATTTTTTATAAAACCGCCATTCATGAAGGTCATCAAAGGTAACTTAGGGTCAAAAATGATTTTAGTACTTTTGGCAATAGCACGGGGCATGTTCATTCAGAATGCCAAAATGCTTCCTAGGAGGGGACGTATCACAGGGAGAGTTACATTTTTAAAACCTGCCATGTCATTAAAGGTCATTCAGGTCAATAAGGGTCATACACTGTTTTCTGGCCATAATAGGAGAATTGAATATTGGAAAGGCTGGAAGGTTCACTTATTGTCATATAATTGTGACCTGCATGGGTGTACCTCTGACCTCAATTTGACCTCTCGGTCGGGTGTCGTGTGGTTAAAGGTGAGTCTTGAATAATGTGCTTAGTTAGGAGTTACGGCAAAAAAAATGAAACTGGGTATTTTGGATATGTGATAGACCTCGTATGTGCTTCATGGAGGAAAACCAACTCCCGCTTCGATCGGACGCACTTGGTAGTGACAGGGGTCAAAGTTAATTTAATAGCTTTTTGCAAATAACATTAGGGGTTCATTGGAATGCAATGCTTCTAGGAGTGGATTGCATCACATGGAGAGTAACATATTTCATAAAAAACGTCATCATGAAGGTCATCTGAGGTCACGTAGGGGTAAAAAACTGAATAGACTTTTTGGCAATAGCACTGGGAGTGTCCATCAGAATGCAAATGCTCCTAGGAGTGGATGTATCACATGGAGAGTTACATTTTCATAAAAAACTGCCAGGTCATTAAAGGCATTCAAGGGTCACTTAGGGGTCAAAAACTGTTTCTGGCCCAGAATCGGAAACAAATTGAATATCTGTGAAGGCTGGAAGGTTCACCATTGTGATATATGTGACCTGAGTGTGTGACTCTGACCTCAATTTGACCTATGTAGGGTGGTCATGGGGTGAAAGGTTGAGTCTTGAATAAAGGTGCTTATTAAGGAGTTACGGGCCCCCCAAAAAAAAACTGGTATTTTTGGATATGTGATAGACCTTTGTGGCTTCATGGAGAGGGGAAACCAACTCCGCTTCGATCGGAAGGCATACTTGAGTAGTTACAGAGGTCAAAGTTTAATCATATGCTTTTTCGCAATAACATTAGGTGTTTTGTGAATCTCATGAAACTTGTGGAGGAGGTTCACCTTTGAGTCCATAATTGAAACACCAGTGAAAGGTCAAATTAAGGTATTATGTGATTAATTTGCATAAATGACACAATTTTCGCATTTTGTAAATGGCGAGTAACAATTGGAATGAATGCAGCTAGGGTGCTCGTAGAGGATTGTCGGGGGAATTTTTGGTTCAGTAATCAAACAATATCTATAGACAAGGTCAAAAAGGTCAAAGGTCAAGGTTGAAGGAACATGTGCTTATTCTAGGAGTTACAGGGCCAAGAAATAAAAACTGTCGATTTTTGGAATGTGATAGTTCTATATTCTGCCTACATAGACAAAACCAAACTCCGCTTCAATCGACACCTGGTCTTAAAAGTACAAAGGGGGTAACTGGTGATTTTACTACCTTTTGGGCGATAGCATAGGGTTGTGTGTACTGATGACATAATCTGTTGGGGCTTGGTGCATCACCTTGAGGCAAGCATTTTTCATAAAAACCGTCATGTCATCAAAGGTTCAATCGAGGTCAAGAAACTGCCAAATTTAAACTTTTCTGCAATCAATTTTAGTGACTGTGTGTTATATAACTGAAATTTCGGCACATGCTGCTATGATAAGGGTAACATTTTCATTGAAAACCGTTATGTGCATTCAAGTCATTCAAGGTCAGTTTGGACCAAAAATCTGTCAAAGAATAACATTTACTGCAACAAGCTCCAGCGACTGTACGCTACTGCTTAAGAATGGGTTAGTCTTGGGGCACCTAGCTGACCAGCATGAGGCTGAAATCGCTATTCTATGTGCTATCAAAACAAAATGTTTTACTCATTGCAACCCCCGAGCATGTTATTCCATCATCCTAACTAGTAGTCCCATCTGTGACAGACAGCGATTTCATCAATTGTCAAAACCTGCCTTTACCTGGGAGGGTTCACATCAGCCTGTCATAACTCTTCTGGGCCCCCTGACCTGACCATATAAAGTGTAACACTCAGGTCATTGTTTACTACTCCCAGGAACCTATTCAGATGAATGGTGTCAGGGACCCTTGTCAGGATGATACTCTGTGTGGAGATGGGGGGGTCTAGGTGAGGGTATATCTCACTTGCGTTCACTTTGTAGTACATGTCATAGCTTCAAGCCAGTGTCGTGCTGCAGGACTCCACTGTTTATGGATGGTTGTATTTTCCACTTAGACAGGGGAGTGTGATGAGGGGGGGGGTGAACTCCCTAGGGAGTGAGGAAGTTAGTAGATGTATAAAAGGCATTACTCTTTGATGATATATAGGAAAACACTTTATTAGATTAGGGGTCATTACATTGTTTGGACCAATACAGTAATCTCAAGCGAACTATTAACTCAGTAAGTATTGGTTATAAGTGGAGGGTACCAGTAGGGTGTTGTCCATGATGGCTGAATGTTGAAATATTAAAGAGATATTGGGATATTAAAGAAACATATGGAATGCCAGTCGTAAATTGTTTGCCTGGTGACGGAAGAAGAAATCACTGATCGCGCAATCAGGCGAGACACGGGGCGATCGCCTTGTTTGGCTATAATGGAGAATGACTATCTGCGAAGGCGATGGTTAACATTGTGCTATAATGGTGACCTCCAAATAAGGGTGTGACCTCTGACCTTGAATTGGACCTCTGTCAGGTGGTCATGTGGTTAAAGGTCTAATCTTGAAGAACTGTGTTATTTAAGAGTTCGGGCAAAACGGTAGAAAATGGTTAATTTTTGATATGTGATAGACCTTGTGTGGCTTTATGAGGGAACAACTCCCGCTTTCGATCGGACACTACTTTGGTAGTGCACAAGGGCATGTCAAAGTGCAATGTTATACCTTTTTCGCAAATAACATGGACATGGTCATTCGGAATGCAATATTGCATTATAGGAGGATGCATCACATGGAAGGTAAAAATTTTCATAAAACCGCATGTCATGAAGGTCATTAAAGGTCACTAGGGGGCAAAAACTGATTTTAGTACTTTTTGGCAATAGACTGGGTGTGTGCATCAGAATGAAAAAATGCTCCTGGAGTGGAGTATCACATGGAGAGTAACAATCCATAAAAACAGTAATATCATGAAAGGTCCTTGGGTCACTTAGGGGTCAAAAACGGTTTTTTGGCTTTAATCGTAGAATTGAATATTGCGAAGGCTGGATGGTACCATTGTGAGATTAATTGTTGACTGCATGTGTGTGACCTTGACGAATTTGACCTCTGTCGGGTGGTCATGTGGGTGGAGGTCGAATCTTGAATAAAGTGCTTATTTGGGGACGACCTTGTTCGGGCTGTAGGGGTGCCTCAAAATTAACAAGTGCATTAGGAATGACCCATTTACCAGTACAAGTTGTCGCTTCACGAAATATGTCGGTTTCATGTTCACCAAATGCTGGAATAAGAGAGGCGGGGATATATACGTCTGAGGTTACCCGCCCGACATTTTCAGTTCAAGTGATGCAAAATAACAGTTCAGACTCTTGACCGATGCCCATTAGATGAGCCCCTCGGCTCAATTTGCCCCGGCTGTAATTTGCAGTGTCGATCTACAACTAGTTGAATTGATATGTGTTCCCTCAAGCAGTGGCGTATGCGGGGGTTGGGGGGCGTATGCAGGGGGGGGGAGGGGGTTCGGGGGGCGAACCCCCCCCCCCCATGACCCAGTGATCATAAATTTATCACAAAAACTCAGTTTTTGCAAGTGCAGTTGAAGGTTTCGCAGCTATTAGTTAGCAAACTATTGCAAAGCAGCTTTTTATTTGTCAGCGCGCAGCAACACGTGATTGTAATTATTGCCACCAGGAGGGTGAGACCACTCTCCTTGGGTTCCGACCTCAACCCCCCCCCCCCCCCCCACCCCACCATGGCAAACTCTGCATACGATACTGTCCTTAAACAGAAAAACGGTTGGCAGAGTAGTGGATAGCATATTTTATTCGAGTGATCGCAAACTTACAATATACGTATACCACTTTGTCATTTTTGTTACTCGCACACTCAGTGATTTGTAGCATTCACACTCTTGTCATTGTTCAGTGGTTGAGGCAATTAAAAAATGTGGTCGCACATGACGCTCGATTAATCTTACCTGCTCATCAATGTTCAAAGAAAAGAATTAAGATTCATAGGAGAGTTCAAACTCCTCCTTATTAAAATCCGGCAATACGGACAACTTGCTGGTTTCGGAAGCTAGCCAGAAATTTAGTATCTTCGATTGATGTGAAGTTGAGCTTTGAATTATGGTGTAGCAGTGACAGCCCAGGGCTATAGGTATGTGGTTGGTGCAATTCCTGCGATTTGTGAGGCATACTGTATGTCAGGATCCAACAAGGTTTGCGGGACTGGGAGCTGATTCGTTGGAAAATCGCGGCGTCTTGCCGTTTAGTCGATAAGCAGTTTCTTTTGTAACGTTTTTGCTTACAAATAATGAACAGTTGAAATCTAATCATCTCTTTAGTCGGGTAGCTCAAAAGTCTTGCAACTGTCTCACATTTTCCTTACAGATCTAAAAGATCTTCAATGTCCTTACTCTTCTCATGATCTCTCTATGAATCCTCATCTCAGTGTTATGGGTGGTTTCAGTACAATCAGCTGTATGTGTCTTTGGTCTCGCCTGAACTTGTTCAAGAGAGACATGTGGTCACTTGTTGTGGTGTTATGTCCGTCCATCTGTATGTCTGTCTGTTCATCCGTACGTATGTGCGGGTTGATATCTCCTGAACCGGTAACGCCATCATGCTGGGACCTTTTTGTGGACGTGCGTGGTAAAGAGGGTCGATGTGATCCACTTTTCACCCGAAAGACCTAATTATTTGCTAAATTTGCATATTAATGAAAATTGGCACGGGAGCTTGGTGAAAGATATCTCTTGATCGGTAGATGCATTGGTGATGACGTTCGGAAAATAATAAAATTAGAAGTGTACACAAACTGATTAGATTCCTGGATGAGATATATCATTAAGTGTCTAATTTGCCTAATGTTGCGTTAATTTTTGAAGTTCAGGATTTTTAACAATACTGGTGGAAATGTTTATCTATAAAAAAAAAACAAAAAAAATCCGATAAATTTTTCAGTCGGGACGAGGTCACCAAAGGTAATCCAATGTATAAGTTGCATTTTTACCTATCTAATTGCATAATTTAGGCAAATTTCTGGATGTATTTCCTCCCATGCTCCATTTCTTAGCGCTAACATCATCACATTCACATCTGCTGGTTCATATCGTCCGAACATATAATACCTCTTCACTATATACTCTCGTTCAGCTCGTACTAACCTCACTAACTATAAGCTTTCTCCTTTCCTCATCAAACTGTTTAATCACCACTACCATGCTCTACCACCTCTTTTGAGTGCACCTGTGGCACTTCTTGGTACCCCTCTAGTATCCACCGTGAGAGCAGAATGGAATGACGGTGGCGAGAATGGAGTCCTCCAGCAAGACGGCCTACTAAGCCCATCGCCAATTCATGTTTCGACACCGTTGGCAAGGTCAGGACACGTTTCAGTTCCCGTCGGAAAGAGCCTCGAGGCCACCCTGGCGTGCCCAGTTGGCCCCATGAAGACACTCCTGTCCCGGATGGGGTTCCAAGAGTACAACAACCTTTATCCCCGAGTTTACGACTCTTGAACGGTGGGGGAAATTCCCTCACCGCCTCGTTCCCCACTCTATTGGGACGGGCGATCCAAACCTGCAAAAGGAACAGACTTAGCCGACTGAGGGTGTCTCGCCCTCTAATCCGCCCCGTCCGAGTCTTGTTTTCCTTATAGAGGCAACCTTCTGTGCCCAGCAGACACAAAACCCCCGCCAAAGCCATCTCTCCGATGTTCCCTTTTTACCACGGTGGAAGGTGGGGGAACTCCCTCAACTTGAGACCCCGAATGTGTCGGGCTATATCAAATGTGCAAAGGTCGGACCTTATGTATGGACGTACCCGGTTCCGCCTCCAAGAGTCCCCGGAGGCGTTGTTCTGCGTGATGACTCCCCCCTACGCCCCTATGTTTCCAACACCAAACCTTTCTTCGGTTTTCAGGTCGTAAGCACTAAGCCCGCGAGTCGGATCCTTTCAGGTCTCCCACGCAGCCCCAGAGCCCCCCTCGTCGACCCAGGATTGCGCACCAAGATCAACGGCGTCTCGAAGGGGACTATTAACGACTCGAGCGCGGGTAACCGTGGTTAATGTGTGCTCCCCCATATAGCTGTGGCGTCCCTACGCAAGCTTCATGGTCTGCATCCGACATCACTGATTTCTCATGGTAATTTCATTTTTGTTACAGTGTTTATTATTTTTCTCCCGATTCATGTATAGAGAACACATAAATCACGTTCTGTTGGAAATCGGCCTGACCCATGGAAATGAGAACCCCAAGCTGACTGGGAATTATGTTATTACTTCATGCAATCATTACATGTATGACACTATAAATGGCAACATCAAGGGTTGCCCACTAGTATGAATTCCCTCTGTACCGTTTGATATTTTCTGGAAATATTGCAGGTTGTCGCAATAAATTTATTAGCCTCTCTTGGTGAAATATTCATATGAACCTTTTGTAATCCTAGGCGTTGCTGTTTGACAACAGTGGAGCTTATTATAGGGAGCATTTAGCCATCTGGCGTCTTGATGATCTATAGGTAGTTGGAACCTATGTCGTTTGAGAAAATTAAATCGTTGATGAAGCTTAACTCACTGCCGCTGTAGAAAAGGATATTGCTTAGTGCACTCTTATTCGATCTCACACATTCATTGACGTGACTAAAATATCACACAACCCTTGACCCCCTCCTAATTAATGCATCTATGTGGGAATGTCTTATTTTACCCGGTGAACAGATACAGCAATGATGTGATAAGGCGCTAATCCCCGGATCTGTTCTCGTTCATGGGGGTTGCAATAGGTTTGACAATTTGACACACCCTGATCAGCTTTGTTTTCCACCTGGTAAAGTTTTGTCCATCCGCAGTTGTTGTGCTATCTGCTGTTACTACTATATATCTTATATTTCCTCATTCATTTTCCTTAGACATTGTAATCATCACTTCAACAAAATATTCCTATTCATCATCATCTGCTTGATGTATGTGTCCATTGGTGTCTATTAGTAAAAGATGATTTCCATGCCTGCTCACAAGTGTAATCAATGTCTCGACCTTCAAAATCTTTTGGTAGTGCTCATACTTCGGTACTGTATATAAGCATGAGGGAACATTTTTACACTTTCTAGAAGTTCTAGAAACCATAATTTCCTCTAATTTGTCCATCGTTTTGATGTAATGCTAATTCCGATTTTTTTTTGATTGGAACCTTGTCTCTGTTCCAACTAAAGTAGCAGGCATAGCCTATACTCATAAGGGGATTTTCAGTTCGGGAAATCAGTTGAATTGATACTATGTAAGTTCAATTTGTTAGAAGTTGTCAGATTTTCTGGCAGTTTCAGGATTTTCTTTCTTAATACATTGATTTCCAGCCTAACACTGTAGGAAGAAGGCACTAACCTTCACCATCCCCACCCACCCGAGATTTGGCAAAGTGAGGTAGTTCAACAGAATCCAATCGATGTCTCAGCCTAGCAGTGAACGTCCTGGCCTCACTAGCATTTAGCAAGACTGGAAGCCCAATTAAGAACCTAGCAGCTGGCCAGCCATAGCCCCGTCTCTGAATGCCCCTCAGATTTCTGCTGTATAAGTTGCTACTAAGCATTTTGCCCTCTTTCATTCACAAGCCTTTGAGATCACAATCGGTGGAACATCCTGAATCGATAACAGCAACACCCCCCCCCCCCCCCACTGATGGTGAAATGGCGAGACTGGTGGTTCGTGCAACACTAGCTTTTAGACCTACCTGGCTAAAAAACAAATTTTCATTTTCGTAGATTCAAATTCATTGCAATAATACATCAATATCACCATTTCCTGTTCATTCTGTTCATTGGTATCCCTTGTGTGCCCATCTTCTAGTCCTAACCCCCCCACCCCACCCCCCCACCCACCCCACCCCCCCGAGCTCTTATACAGTGTGTTGAATGACTGCTGGGAATTACTCCAACTTCGGTAATTCGGAATGTTTGTTGTGGGTTGCCACATGGTTTAATATTTCTCAGAATGTTTTGTCCAGCAATCATGATATTGCACCTGTACTGGACTCCTGCGGCTATGAGAATGGGAGATGGAAAAATACAAAAAAGTAGGGATTTGGGGTCGTTTTGAGGTCACGTGAGAAATAATGCTTCTTCTTTCGGATTGACTCAAATATATATGATAATTAGTCCAGCGTTACTATTGACCAATACCTAGGAGGGCCAAACCAGCATTTTCATTTGCACGTCAAGCGGCTTTGCCCCAGAATAGAATGAACCATTATGAAGTATGGTACATCATGGGTGTTTTGGGGAATATGAGGTCAAAAGTCATTAGGGGTAAATTTGATCCATTTGTTTAAAGCAGTCAAGTGCCTTACACTCCTGCAGAAATGATTGGCCAGTACTATCATTCGGTTGTTTGATTTGACATAATAATTTAATCGCTAGATATTATTTGAATTTAACTCATGCAGCTTGATAGTGCGTGAAGGGTCACAAATCATGATTATAACAAACTGATCGTGAAAGTTATAATTTTGCATCACATTCCACGACGCGGCAGTGATAGGTGATCTACTGGGCTCTCGACCAGCTTTATGTAGACTGGTGGTAGGATTTTGGGGAGAGAGTGAAAAAAATTCGTCTGCCAAATTTCAGCTCACGAATGCAATAAGGGTCTGCACTGGATGGATCAGGCTCTTACTTGGTGAGTGCGTTCTCCATATGTAGTACATGGCCCCACCCTTTTTTTTGAGGGTTGTCATGTCAAAGGTCCATTCCGAGTTTCAACGGAGGCACGGAATCCTTGTGACATGATCAGTGCAATGCCTTGTTCAAATCGAGCTGCAATTTTTTCATTCAGCTTCCTTATGTGAGTACAAGAACCCTTTAGAACTTTTTTAGTGTAGATTTGGGAGTCATTTTGTATTAAACATTTGAATAATAGAATTGGTCACAGTTGTAAACTGTCAACAATGCATTCTCTATTGGGATCAGTCAGGGAAGTACTAAGCCTCTTGGATACCTGGTTTCACCTCTGTCTGGTCTAACCAGAAATGCAAAGGCATTCTCACTCGCGATAAAATGACTGGGCAAGACGGTATGTGGGCTATCTTTTTCATGTGATTTTGTTTTTTTGAGCGAGTTTAATTATATCCCCCAGCCTTGGGTCATGGCTACCCTGTCCATAAAAACATCAAATGACATCTGACAGTCCCTTCCCGCATTTGAAAATCAAAAAAAGTTTGGCCTCTGATGACCTTGAAACATGACCTCCACATTTGATCAGGAACAAATGTAATCTACATCCACGAAGTTTCGTGTAAACTCCACAAAGTTCGAAAAATCGCATAAATCATGCAATTGACCTCTGTTACTTGAAATGAACAAGTTTCGGACCAATGTTGACCCCCACCACATCCACCACCCACCAAGTTCGTTTCCCTCTGACGAAGTTTTTTGAAAAACGCATAATTAGACTCCGATACCTTGAAACGACCTCCATGATTACTTCGAGACAAAGTGTTAACCACCCCTACCCACCAAGATTCGTCTAAATCGAACAAACTTAATAATTTCGCATGACACCTCCAAATAGAGGGCAGCAGACATGCAGTATTTGCCCCCACTTTGCGACTTCATTGTGACTTATCATGGGGGTGGCCATTTGCACCATGCTTGTCGTGTCAATCGTATGTCCTCCCTATTCTTGGCGTTTCTTGGGTAGGAGAACATTTTGGCAATCTATAAATGACCGTCGACAAGATAGTTTTAAATCACATCGAACCCCCATGCCGGTTTCAGAAATTGTGTTGCTTTGGTCCTATGTCCCTAGATATGTTTTGTGCTCTGAAAGAGATTTTATTCCTCTGTACACAAAGTGGCTGCTGTGAATCGGTCATGGCTATGATTGTTGGCCGCAAGCAATCTTGGCCAAAAATTTGAAACAAGCTGTATCGGCCGCCTAAAAGGCATGACAAAGCGATCACCTGCCCTCCGAAAACCTATTGGGTATTTAATGCGCCCATGACCCAAAGTTAAACTGGGTAAAATGAGTTAAGAAAGATAACACGTGAAATACCACAAAAACCACATTCACTAGCTCTCCTCAAAACGGAAAACTGAAACTGCCGAACACGGAACGTTCCGGATCGAACCCCGGGCCCGCGAAATCCCGAAAACGTTCGTGTTGTAAAACCACTACATACAGCCTTGCGGTCACGTAATGTTGATGTGAAATTGTGAATATATGATCGACGTATCGATCGTAATGTATCTGAGATGTATGGATGTGCCCGAAGGACGTGGATTTTGTCTACTAAAGACCTGTGCGTGTTAATTATATGTCCGGAGAAATTGTTGAAGTGAATTGGATACAATTCTCATGGACCCGTGGCATTTTCACAACAATCAGTGAAAAGGGAATGCGAATCCTGTTCGTGACCCTAACACTTGGCTGTTTCGTGGTTGTTTTGTTTACCGCCGAGGCTATTATTGGCCGTGAGACTTCACGCAAATCACGTAACATTCTCCTTACTTTATAAAATAAAAGCCTATTTGTATTTGAACACAGTTCATTGAATGAATGGGAGCAGCAATGCGGATTACGTCCCTGTTAATCGTTTTTACCAGGCAAAACTCTGGGAGAACACAATTCTTACGAAGCACTGTTCGCACTTGGCCCCGGGCAATGGTGTGGTGTGGAAGCGAGCTCTCTCTGCCATGTGCTCTCATTGATGTCTAACGAATCATCTTCCTGTATTTGCGGACTGATCAACAGCTATATTGGGGGTTATTGTAATTGGGATCACCTTAATTTTGATTGGCGACGAAACATCATCATGATCAAGTCTTTCGATTCGTTGCAATGGAACTGCTAATCCCATAAAATAAAATTCCACAAATTGTTTACTTTCGTAATAAGCAAACCGAAGACCAACAAAACTGATTCGAAAGCCGGTTTTTCTATATCAACGTCTTCCTTTCCTCTCCCGCATGACAATGGTCAAATCTTGATTGAAGCTGTTCGGAGCTGTCCGTCCCTCCATTCTGACATAACCTGACTAAAATTCAAATATTACCAACTACAATGCGCATGCTCTGTCATCATCGTTGCGAATCACTTTTTGCAGAGTCACGTCACCAGAGGACGTTCATATTATAACATAATAACATTCCATTTACTAATTTATTGAAGCGACTGCGTTAAGGCTACAGAAATGTAACCAGCGCACCAAAACGACTACCATACAAGCGCTTCATCGCTTCGTAATATATCTGTTAGAATGTCAATTGTACTTAATAACTGTATATATGCCTACATCAAACAGCAAATTATTGCAATTATTCTGTCTAATTGTAAGCATTCATATCGCATATTACTTCAATTTGTGTGAATCATATTCCATGAAGAATAATTAGAGTACCTCTTGTTGCTGATTGATGACAGTTTTCACGATTGTCATCGACGTCTGTGAATAGGCCGACTTGCAGTAAGAGAACATAATGGGTCATGAATATGCGTCTTTGTGCACGAACTCTACTGCAGGGAACGCAACCTTCTCCGGCAGGGGGCCACGTGAGTTACAACCTTGTATGTCAAGAGGTGGTAGATTGAATATCGTTTTTACGTAGTTCTCTATTCATCAACTACTACCATGGTTGCAAGGTGGCGCAGCTATGGGAGGGACCCCAGCTCTCATGAGTCCCCTTACATAGCATCTATCTCCCCTCCTCCCCACGGCCCCACATGGAGAATTGCTCACTACTGCTTTGCACCCTTGCCAACCCCCTCGAAAACCGTGATCTGGAACCCCAACTGTTTAACATGTGTTCGGGCCATGTCTATGGATCTCCCACCTTCCCCCCTTGAATCTCCCCCCCCCCCCTCTAGTTTGTTTGCTCGGACGCCCATCAATGAAAGCCTCTCTTGATTCTGTGGTGCATGCCCAACATTTCTTCAATTGATTGCAAAACTGTCATTCGATACCTTTGACCCTGGCACCATAGATGAGCTCCTCGCTCAATTTCCCACGGGCTGTATGCTTCGAGTGTCTGATCTGCACACTATTGGTTTGATCTTTCTCTCATCAGTGTGTAGCGGGAAGGGGGAGGGGGTTCGGGGGTCCATAACCCGTATGACCCAAGTGATCAATTAATTTCTATTCAAAAAACCTGAGTTTTTGCAGTTTGTTTTAAGTTTTGCAGCGGTTAGTTGCAAAAAAAAAAATATTTTGTAGCAGCATCTGTCTAGGCCCCATTTACTTAGTTGTTCCATCGGATGGTTGGCCATTTATGGGGGCGCACTCCCTATGTTCCGACATCACCACCCCCCCCCACCATGGCAATCTCTGCGTACGCTACTGTCCTCAAGACAAGAAAACGTTTGTCATGATTAGTGGCTATGCCATAATTTCGTCGATTGATCGCAAACTTACCTATACGTTCCCACTTTGTCATTTTTGTTACTCGCACACTCAGTGATTTGTCAGCTTATTCACACTCTTGTCATTGTTCAGTGTTGAGGAGTCATTAAAATTTTTGGTCGCACACCTGCCCTCGATTAATCTCTACCTGCTCCATCAATGTCAAAGAAAAGAAATAAGATTTTTTTTCCCCCCCATAAGGAGTCAACTCTCCTTTTAATCTCGGCCATATCGGACCACCTTGCTGGTTTGCGGAGCTAGCCGAAATTGTATGTTTCTCTATTGATGTGAAGTTGAGCTTTTTTACATTATGGTGTATCATGTGACAGCCCAGGGCTACCAGGTACTTGGTGGTTGGTGCATCCTGCGATTTTGTGAGGCATCTGTATGTTCATGATCAAACGAGGTTTGCGTGACTGGGAGCTGATTCGTTTGGGAAATCGGCGGGTCTTGCCCTTTCTTCGATAAGCAGTTTTCTTTGGTAAGTTTTTTGCTTACAATAAGAACAGTTGAATCTCATCTCTCTTTTAGTCGTGTGAGCTTCAAAAGTCTTGCAACTGTCTCACATTTTCCTTACAGATCTAAAAGATCTTACAATTTTTTCCTTACTTCTTCCATGATCTCTTCTTGGAATCTCACATCTCATGTGTTTAGGGGGGTTTCAGTACAATAGCTGTATGTGTCTTTTTGTCTCGCCTGACCTTTGTTCAGAAGAGACATAGTGGTCACTTGTTGTGTGTGTGTTTGTCTGTCCATCTGTCTGTCTGTCTGTCCGTCCTCCGTATGTGCTGGTTTGATAATCTTGAACCGTGAAAGGCCATCATGCTGGGACCTTCTTTTTGAGTGCGTGGTAAAGATTTGTCGATGTGCACCACTTTTTTTCATGTCATCCCAAAGACCATACTCCATTTGCATAAAATTTGCATATTTAATGCAAATTGGCCCGGGCTTGTGTACAAGATATCTCTTGATCGGTAGTGCATTGGTGAGGCCGTTCGTAATATATTACTATGAAGTGTACCCAACTGATTAGATTTCCCTGGCATGATATATGCTAATTAAGTAGTCTTAATTTGCATAATTTCTGCGTATTTTTGAATTCATTGGATTTTAAAACATACTTGGTGAAATGGTTATCTATAGTCCCATCAATTTCAGTATGGACGAGGTCACCAAAGGTCATTCAATGTTATAATTTGCATTTCCCTGTCTAATTTGCATAATTTAGTCGATTTTAAAGGTGGTTTGAATCTTCATGAACTTGTGAATATGTTACACCTTTGATCCTGATGCATTTACACATGTAAAGGTCACTTAAGGTCATTTAATGTGAATATCTACATAATTTCGTGATTTGTTCGAAGGTTTTGTTAAATGGCCAGCAACACTTGGAATGGTGCAGTTAGGGTGCTTGTGGAGATGTCACAGTGTTTTGAGGTTCAGTGGATCAAACAACATCGGGTAGGGGGGGGGGGTATGAAGAGGAGGTCAAAAGGTCCAAGGTCAAGTCTTAGAAAATGTCTTATTTTAAGAGTTCAGGCAGACATAAAAACTGTCCAATTTTGGATATGGATAGAGCTCTGTGTGACTAAATAGACGAAACCCACTCCCGCTTAGACTGACACCCTGTCTTCAGTTACAAGGGCCAAAGGTCGATTTGGTCCCTTTTGGGCGCTAGCATAGGGCGTGTGTTAGGGCGTTGTTATGGCGTGTGTATCCTGCTTACATGATGCTTTGGGCTTGTGCTCACATCAAGGCAACATTTTTGCTTCCTTGACGAAGTCATAGGAATCTATTGCAGTCATGAACAAGTGTGTGTGTGTATGTTGTGTGTGTGTGTGTATGTAACGCTGGGCTTGTGCATACATAACTCGACCCACCTGGATGGATGAAGCTCACTTGGTATGTTCGTTCCCCATGATGAGTACATGACCCTATTGTTTTGGGTCAGGTCAGAGGTCATCTGAGGTCACCATAGTCAAAGTCTGAAACCTGTGAACACGTAAGTCCTATGGTTTGGTTCTGACATGTTCAATTCGTGTGTAGCTTTCTTATGTCGTAACAGGCACCGCTATGTTTTTGGTATGGTCGGGGGTGAATATTTTGGTCAAAAATGGAAAATTTGTGGGGAAAAGTCAATAATTTGGCCTTTTGGCTTGTGACACGATACTCACCCCACATGGATGGATGAGTTTCATACCTGTATGTGTGTTCCCCATGATGAGTACAATGAACGCCTATTGTTTTGGGGTCATTCAGAGGTCATCTGTGGTTACCAGAGTTCAAAGCCTTAAAACCTTGTGAACACGATAAGTCCAGAATGGTTGGTCTGATCAGTTTCAAATTCGGTTGTAGATTTCTTATGGGGAGTACAGAATCCTATTGTTTTTGGATAGGTCGGGGGTTGAATTTTGTCAAAAATAGTAAAGTTGTGAAAAGTCAATAATTTGGCCATTTTGGGCTTGGGACCCGATAACTCAACCCCCCATGGATGGATGAAGTTCATACCTGGATGTGTGTTCCCCATGATGAGTACATGAACCCTATTGTTCTTTGGGGTCAGGGCAGAGGTCATCTGAGGTCACCAGAGGTCAGTCTGACACCTTGTGCATCTATAAGTCCCAGAATTGTTTGTCTGATCAGTTCAAATCGGGGTGTGTAGATTTCTATGGGGAGTACAGGAACCTTAATATTTTTTTGGGAATATTGGTCGGGGGTGTAATTTTGTCAAAATAAAATTTTTGAAAATCAATACTTTGGCCAATTTTGGCTTGTGAAAACAACACGATAACTCAACCCCACATGGATGGATTGAGTTCAACCTGGTATTCGTGTTTCCCATGATGAGTACAAATGACCCCTATTGTTTTGGGGTCATGTCAGAGCATCTGAGGTCACCAGAGGTCGAGTCTTAAACCTTGTGAACACGATCAGTCCAGGAATGGTGGTCTGATCAGGTTCAAATTCGTGTGTAGATTTCTTATGGGGAGTACAGGAACCCTATTGTTTTCTAGTATAGGTCGGGGTTAATTTGGTCAAAATAGTAAATTTGTGAAATTTAATAATTTGCCAATTGGCTTGTGAACAACTATAACTTGACCCCACCTAGATGGATGAAGCCTCATACTTGGTATGTGTGTCTCCATGATGAGTATATGAACCCTATTGTTTTGGTGTCATTCAGCGGTCACCCAGAGGTAAAGCTGAAAACCTTGTGAACACGATAAGTCCAGAACGTATGGTTTAGTCAGATCAGTTGAAAATTGGTGTGTAGCTTTCCTATGGGGAGTACAAGAACCTTAATGTTTTTTGTAATGTCAGGGTTGACTTTAGTTGAAAATGGAATTTTGTGAAAAGTCAATGTTTGTGGCCATTGGCTTGTGAACACAATTAGCTACTTACTATTACTTACGCGACCCCACCTGAAATGGATGAAGCCTCAGATTGGTATGGTGTGTGCCGTCCATGATGAGTACATGAACCCTATCATTTTGGGGTCAGGTCTGGGTAGGTCATTGATGATACATGAACCCTATTGTTTTGAATTCACCAGAGGTCAACTTCTGAATCCTGAAATGGACCCTTATTGGCCCCCCCCCCCCCCTGGTTTGGAAAATTTGAAGTTTGTCATACGATATCTTTCCCATGAGTTAGCTCCTCTCCCATTTGTCCATTTTTTGTTGTCTGGCTATGGGTTTCGAAAGATTCAAGGATCCCTACGCCTTTTGAGCTTCTGGTTCATAAAGAAATCCGTCATGTCTCAAAGGTCATTTAAGGTCAAAAGAGCTGCCAAATAATAACATTTTCTGCAACAACTATGATTGTATGCGCTATGGCTGAAATTTTGGTATGCAATGCATATCATCACGAGGGTACATTTTTCCAGAAAAAACGTTATTTGGTCCTCAAAAGTAATTCGGGTCACTCATGGACAAAAAACTTGCTAAATAAAGCATTTTCCTCCCTCCACACCTCCACAAACTGTATGCGATATGGCGTATGTTGAGGCATTGTGCTTCAATTATCGAGGGGAATATGTTCATGAGACGGTTATGTCATAAATTAGTTTGAGGCTAATATCAATGGTTCTTAAATCCTAATAGTTATTCCAAAGATTTCTCTCTCCCTGTACTATGAACCCACCTACACGTCCTGCCGTCAATACCTTTCTTTTAGGCCGGCCCCCTCTGACAAGATCGCAAGGTTGTTTATGTTTAAAGGAGGTAAGGAGAGTAGACAAGTCCATGCTTGCAGGTACCTATGGGTGTCAGGTTACACCCTGCACAGAGGGGGATCTTATCTTGGCATTGGTATGTGTGAGACAGCAGGGAAGTACGACTATAGATTTTGTTTGGACAATATGGTAATCTGGAGAGATATCACTCATAAGTGTTTTATAACCAGAGAGTCCAGGGTAGGTATGCTCGTGGCTGAAGGCCCAGTCTGTTGTTATGGTAGCTATGGATGTTTTAGTGAGAGTGAAGGATGACATGATGTTTAAAATATATTTATTAAGTAGTGGAGATACCATTACGGTAACACATTACTTTGATCACTTTGCTTTCATTTTCTTCATTCCATCACCACTCATTTCTGTTAATAGAGCACTACATGGCCTGTGGTTTATCAACCATATCACAAATTGTAATTATCCAATAGGCTGGAGGACACTAAGAGGCATTCAGATGTGTCTATGTTTTGCATGGTGTTTCCAAATTCAAATTGGTTCGATTTTCCTGAAGGGCTTGATTGGTATGGTCCCCTTGACATTGTCCCCCAAAATGGTTTATCATGACTCGAGTCCCTGAGGGTTTTTGTCAGTGGTTAAATTGCTCTATCAGCAACTGTTCAAGTTTGCTTTAATTCCCAGAATGTATTAAGTGTGGTCCTGAGATATGTGAAGTGGAGCAAATAGGTCCAATAGGAAGTGGAATATTGTGTCTAATTTTGCATAATTTAGGCAATTTAGTCACTGTCCCCACAAAACTTATCCTTCTTTACTCTTTAGTAGACATTGTCAATAATCATCCCTTACGAAATTGAAATTGATCACTGATTGGAGGGTGTTTCAATGCCGAATACTACCAATGATAAAGTAACCCATTAAATGGCCGGCTGTAATTTGTTTGCATGTGACTATTAATGGAAACACTGATTGCGCAACCCGGCGAGACACTGGGGGCGATAATCCTTGATTTTTTTTTTTTTTGGCATGATGGTGCAAGCATGCGCATTTATTCATTATTGCATGAGGGATGCCTTCGATCTTGTTGAATACACGATGCTCCAAACCTCAAAGGTTTTTTGTTACTGACCCATTGGTTTTTTCCTCCAGCTAATATTTCTTCAGAACTGTATCTGCAGTTTTCCATATTCATATCACTAGGTTTGTGAAAAAATTCACCCACCCTTTCGCTCAGAACACTATGTAGAAGTTGGCCGATGAATGAATACTTAGTGACAAGATGGTGTGCAGGTTGTCAACGTCGTGGTGACATTACCGAAACTTCTCAGGAGTATTTGGCATATTTGCACGCATCGCTATACCAAACGTTTATGATGCTCCTGTTTGCATTGCACCCTCTTTGTCCCTTTCCTTCAGTCGCAATCAGTCCGCTAGCTCTGCCAATGCTCTATTGTTTTTTTTGTCTGTGCTGACATCAACAGCTGCCTACGTGCTGCCAACAAATGTATAACAATACACATCTAATAATCATTGTAGACTACTTAGTCAGTAAGACTTAGTTGCTTGTGAAGCTCGTCCAGTTAAGATTGGCCTTTTGGCTTCCTGTAAGTAACCTCATGCGTTGTATCGTGCAGATTTGTTTATTTGAATCCGAAAATTATGAACTTTAACATTAAGTTGATGATTCTAATCGTTAAAAGAAGATTTTTCTTATCTGATCCAATTCTTCGCATTGGTTCCTTCACTGTTGTTCATCTTTCAGTTGACTGTTCTGATTATTATACGACACTGTTTATTCTTTGCCTCACATAGTCACAGGTTGTTCTTGAAAACCCATGTTTTTTCTGTGACAAACCTGTGGTCTAAAATTTTGCATCAAAAATACTTTGTAGGCTAATTGCCTAGAGTGTCATAGATCTTGAAAACCCATGTTTTAAAAACTCAGCACTAAATGAAACAGTTTCCTGTGACAAACCTGTGGTCTTAATTTGCAACTAAAATACTTTGTAAGCTAATTGCCCACAGTGCCGTAGATGAATACCAACTTGTTCATTCATATCGTCAAAACTAATCTTTTATCTGCATGACAGAACATAGTTTGTTATTTTTTGTATGAACATTCAAGCTCATCACAAAATTCACTATTTTCATATTATTCAAAATTTGGTGTCACTCTGATGCAATGTCAATATAGAGGGCGCTATGCAATATTAGCTGCTATTGTCAACCTCTGCATCAGAGAAATGTATGATCTTTGTGGTGTTTTCCAGGCGTTACATCAGGATGTGAATGACCAAGTCAGGGGGTACTGCTACAGGGGTCCTCAGGCCAAATCTTGCAATTTAGACCCCTACATGTTTTATTTTGTGTTCCATCTGAAGGGTCTAAAAAAGAGAGTAAAACATGGACCCATTTCCAGTGACATGTGCGTTGTTGATTCAGTACTGCTGAACCCCAAAATTCAGGTCAGGTGTCTTGTAGTTCCACTGTAGATTGTCAGTACATTTTGTTGATGGCTATGTCCGGGGGCATATCCAGGATCAGAAGGGTTGGGGGGGGGGGGGCGGAGAGTGCCGAGGAGGTTGAGGGGAAAATTAGGGTTGGACAGTGACTTCTCGGGAGAGTGGGGTGTCTCCTTCGGACAGTTTTGCCTTCAAAAGTGGCCAGAGAACTGAATAAAGAAAAAGAATACACATTTAACAACTAACATGTAGTGTATGACTGTCAATCTGGGAGGAGGATGAGGGTGGTGGGGGGGGGGGGAGGGTGAAATGGAAGGCGTGTGTGCCTAATAATCCCCTACACATTTGTCGTCGTTCTGATCAGGACAATGGGTCGAGCAGCAAGCGTCCACTTATCATGCAAGGAGCACTGATTTGGCCTGAATATCGAGTGGACAATGACCCCGTTGCTAAGAAGGGGTCAACCCCAGGATTACAGCACTATGCATTTATGCATGGGATTATCAGAATACCTAACTGGTAACTTGTATTGCAATCACATCAAGCTCCCCATTTGCCAAGTCAGCACAAAGTGCAGTTCAGCCTGGCTGTTGCTGAATCAATGAACCCTGTCTGTATGACCTTTTAAATGAACATCTTCCTCTGCTCACTGAATCCAACGAGCCCTGTCTGTATGCCCCCTTAATAGACATCTTCCTCTGCTCACTGAATCTAATAAACCGTGTCTGTATGCCCCCTTTAATAGACAATCTTCCTCTGCTCACTGAATCCAATAAACCTGTCTGTATGACCTTTTAAATGAACATCTTCCCTGCTCACTGAATCCAATGAACCCTGTCTGTATGACCTTTTCAATAGACATCTTCCTCGCTCACTGAATCTAATAAACCCTGTCTATATGACCCCTTTAATAGACTCTTCCTCTGCTCACTGATCAAATGAACCCTGTCTGGTATGACCCCTTCAATAGACATCTCCCTCTGCTCACTGAATCTAATAAACCCTGTCTATATGACCCCTTTAATAACATCTTCCTCTGCTCACTGATCCATAAACCCTGGGGGGGGGTCTGTATGACCCCTTTAATAGACATCTTTCTCTGCTCACTGAATCTAATAAACCCTGTCTGTATGACCCCTTTAATAGACATCTTCCTCTGCTCACTGAATCCAATAACCCTGTCTGTATGACCCCTTTAATAGACATTTTCCTCTGCTCACTGAATACAATAAACCCGTCTGTATGACCCCTTTAATAGACATTTTCCTCTGCTCACTGAATACAATAAACCCTGTCTGTATGACCCCTTTAATAGACATCTTCCTCTGCTCACTGAATACAATAAACCCGTCTGTATGACCCCTTCAATAGACATCTTCTTCTGCTCACTGAATCCAATAAACCTGTCTGTATGACCCCTTCAATAGACATCTTCTTCTGCTCACTGAATCCAATAAACCCTGTCTGTATGACCCCTTCAATAGACATCTACCTCTGCTCACTGAATACAATAAACCCTGTCTGTTCCACCCCTTCAATAGACATCTTCCTCTGCTCACTGAATCCAATAAACCCTGTCTATATGACCCCTTTAATAGACTCTTCCTCTGCTCATGAATCCAATAAACCCTGTCTGTATGACCCCTTTAATAGACATTTTCCTCTGCTCACTGAATCCAATAAACCTGTCTGTATGAACCCCTTTAATAGACATCTTCTTCTGCTCACTGAATCCAATAAACCCGTCTGTATGACCCCTTTAATAGACATCCTCCTCTGCTCACTGAATCCAATAAACCTGTCTGTATGACCCCTTTGATAGACATCTTCCACTGCTCACTGAATCCAATAACCCCTGTCTGTATGACCCCTTCAATAGACATCTCCCTCTGCTCACTGAATACAATAACCCCTGTCTGTATTACCCCTTTAATAGACATCCTCCTCTGCTCACTGAATACAATAAACCCTGTCTGTATTACCCCTTTAATAGACATCTTCCTCTGCTCACTGAATCTAATAAACCCTGTCTGTATGACCCCTTCAATAGACATCTACCTCTGCTCACGAATCCAATAAACCCTGTCTGTTCCACCCCTTCAATAGACATCTTCCTCTGCTCACTGAATCCAATAAAAAAAAAAAAAAAAAAAAAAAAACAAAAAAAAAAAAATAAATAACCCCTGTCTGTATGACCCCTTCAATAGACATCTTCCTCTGCTCACTGAATCCAATAAACCCTGTCTGTATGACCCCTTTAATAGACATCTTCCACTGCTCACTGAATCCAATAAACCCTGTCTGTATGACCCCTTTAATAGACATCCTCCTCTGCTCACTGAATCCAATAAACCCTGTCCTGTATGACCCCTTTGATAGACATCTTCCACTGCTCACTGAATCCAATAAAAACAAAAAGAATAAGCAACCCTGTCTGTATGACCCCTTTAATAGACATCTTCCTCTGCTCACTGAATTCAATAAACCCTGTCTGTATGACCCCTTTAATAGACATCCTCCTCTGCTCACTGAATCCAATTAACCCTGTCTGTATGAACCCCTTTAATAGACATCCTCCTCTGCTCACTGAATCCAATAAAAAAAACCCTGTCTGTATGACCCCTTCAATAGACATCTCCCTCTGCTCACTGATCCAATAAACCCTGTCTATATGACCCCTTCAATAGACATCTTCTTCTGCTCACTGAATACAATAAACCCTGTCTATATGACCCCTTTAATAGACATCTTCCTCGGCTCCTGAATCAATCAGAAAAAACAACAATTACAACCCCTGTCTATATGACCCCTTGAATAGACATCCTCCTCTGCTCACTGAATCCAATAAAACCCTGTCCTATATGACCCCTTTAATAGACATCTTCCTCTGTAGGATCTGTATGCTCTATTTCTCCTACCTACCTGCACACATGGCCGATCACTTCAATGTGCGTAATTCCGCAGGATTCCTTAATGTGCCGTGAGTTGACTACGAATTGATTGGACCACAGCTGTTTAAACATGCGTCCTAAGTAGATTATACTTCAGTCTCGGATGAAATGTACCGAGGAAAATTAGGGCTGGAATGTAGGCTATAGGACTGGTTTTCCACCAAATTCACATGTTTTTCACACATTTCATATTCAGGCATGGATTTAAAATGTAGGTTTTTATGTTAATAACAGTTGGTTGTTATGGTTACATATCCAGACACAAAACTACAGCGGTAGACTCAATGAGGGCATAGAGTCTGTTCTTTGATTAGGAATCAAGTAATTTACTAAGCTACGTTGATGTTGTACGTTATTCCTAAATATGGGTTAGACAAGTGTCCTCCCATTAGCCAAATGAAATCATCATTTTGTCATGTTCAGCCTACCTTTTGGTAGTCTTGCATTAATGAGACGATTATTGTTTTAGCCCTTCCTGAACCTGAATTGTCCTCATCTGTCCTATACAAAAAAATATGCAGCCCGACTTGCCTCCTCAATTGGTCTCATACATGAATCTTCATGATACTTCGCCGCTTTATCTTTGCATCTGAATCTTTGTTCCTCATATTCAGAGGACAACTGCCAGGCTTGGATACAACAGAGGTTATATTGCGGAGAATGGGAAACTGTATAGGTCCAAACCCCATTCAATGCGATGAACCCATGTGGAGTTTTGGGCCTTTCAAAGTTTTGTCATTATGCAGCGAAAGTCACCTTGACAACCCAGGAAGTTATGTCATGTTGAATAAGTCAACATTCTGCAGAAGTTGTTGTCTTTCTCTCAACCCAAAGTCACCATCAAACCTACCAACCCACTACAGCAATTCTCTCAATAGAATAAATGCTTTTCGAAGTGAAAATAATGTGTGAAAGATCATTTGCAGGGCTCTGCATGTATGACATCCATTATTTTGCTGATGGGATGCTTTTCGATCTTGCACAATGCACATCACATTGCACAAACTTCAAAGGACTGTAACTCTGTAATGAAGTTGTATGCACTTCGGGTTTGGACTGAGTTTTTCTCTAGCTAATGTATTAGCCTCTTCATAGTTCATCCTGTAGTTGTCCTTTGATGTTTCAATGTAGGATGCCATAATGTGGTATGAGTTGACTCTATAATAATATGAAGCGGGTACAGGCTGTTCAAACATGCGTTCTCCTTCTTATGTTATTTTACTACGACTAAACGCCTGTAGAATTATATATGAATATATTATGGTCCATGATTCACAATTACCAAATTCATTAATGTTGCTCATTCCAACATCAGGTCTATTCCGGTCAGTTACCTATCCAGATGTACCGACTACTAGGTAGTTGATAAGAGATGATAGAGTCCGTTGGCTTACAATTTCCCTCAATCCAATTTGGCAAGTTTAAGCTGCGTAATTGTAATCCCTCATCGTTCCAATCTTCCTTACAGGCGTGAGACGCATCACAAATGTCAGTGGCAGCATCCCCCATCAGAAAGCGTTGTTTTTGGCCTGTTTCCCCGGTAAACACCCACTTAGGGCCTCTCCGAGGTTGTTCATTCACACGGCCGACGCCGAGCCACTGCCACATCATGCATGCCGTTTATTCAGAGTGGCTGCTAGAGGCGTGCTGAAAATTTGTTTTACACGATAATTAGGCAAGAGTGTGAATGAGGAATTTTTTATAAACATTATAAATATTGTGCGTTGTTACCCGTCCTTAGATAAAAGCCTCCTGGACTTGAGCAGGCATACTGGAGGGGTACTGGGCTATTACTGATCGCCTGCAACTGCAGGCTGAATTTAGGGAGTTTATATATGCTATACAGGGAAAACTATGAGTCGTCGCAATACCGCTCTCCGTTACCGACTTTCAAAATATTTATGCATGTCTTATGCAAGATAAAAAACATCCCATAATCCGATAATGGAATGTTTTTTCTCTAATGAATGTCTCACTCTACACACAAACCTACTCAATTATTCTGTTTCATTCAATATGATTGTTATTACCCCCATTATTCACTTTGAAAATTACTTAGTCTATGTGAGGAAATTGCTGTAGTTGGTTATGTAGGTGTTTGATGGTACTTCTGTAGGAGAAAAACCATTGAAACTGCTGAAATGACTTATTAAACAAACAAAAATACATAGATATCTATGCTGTGCACCTGTGATGTCATTCACTTTTTGGTGCAAAAGGGATTGCTTCCTAACCCCTCTGCATAATGGACCAAATTTGGAGATCCGTCACTTCACATTGGAACCTCGTACAAGATTTGGGTTTGGACGTGCAGATATTGTTCTCAATTTCATTCCCCATGATATAACCCTGTTGTACTGATCCTGCAGTCCTCCTTTAAACCTTGGCTACCGTGTACGTATGTGTTCTGCCTCCTGAGCTGTTTAATGTTGTTTCTTTAGAAGACAGAGTAATCCCTGCTCGTTAATTGTCATCTTCAATCGTTTGCTGGGTTGTGCTACAGCGTTGCCATGGCAACTGGCCATAAAGCGCACTAAGCCGTTACGTCGAGCACCACCAGTATTGCGACTTGAAGTGATCGCAGGCTAGGGTCCTGCATGAAAACCTAGCCGACATTCCATTAGTAGGCCGTAATCCAGGTCGTCCGCAATATAGATATATATGTTTCGGGGGCATGAACAATGAGTGTGGATAGATGCATAGCGGCGTTGGGTACTGTCGTGTGCTATATGGGGATAAATTATTAATGAATCCTTCCTGCCCGGCTTCACAGTCCTGTGGGGCCGTGGGCCCCTCAGTTTTTTGTGCGGGCTAAGTTACCGAAGTCGCGTCAGAATTGTTCCTAAGCACTCTCCATCAAAAATATCTTCATATCAGCCTAGAATTCCAAGAATCAAAAACCACTGGCCCGTACAAATACAAAATGAGTTCTACCTAATAACTTGTGCTTCTTCATACACATATTTAAAACAGGGTCTGCCCAGCACCGAAGCCAGAATCAAAATCCCAACTCCAGTAGTTAAACAATGTCAAGTACTGTACCATTGTACCACTTCTAATTTCACCCGACTGGGACGTCCTAAGTGCTCATTGGCTTGGCGCCAGTTGTGGAAGGCAGCCCAGGCAAGTGAAATTTCCGAACAGTAACAAAGCTGCCATAAAGCTAATCCCCACCTATCCAGCCTTCATCAATCCCGGATTGCAAGCTCAGCCAACCCAAAACAGAATTACCCCATCAAAAAACAACAAAAACTCCCTTACAATATAGTGAGAATGAAGCGAAGCAACATGCTGGTCCCCATCACCTAATTGCAACTCACTGAAGTGTTTCATCCCTTTCAGCGCATATGATTAGGGGGATGTGTAGGCCTAGTATATCGTATGGGTGTCACAAGACACTTGTTTGATACTTGTGGTAGTAGCATGAGCGCTTCTAGAAATGTTAAGTGAATGGTAGGTAGTTAGCTGCAGTGAGCAGCTGCCTTAATGCTGTACATTCAAACTAAATTTCTACATTTAGAATCTGTTTTGTCATATGTGCATATATATTCTCTAAAAATTTAACCCGACAGCTAATTTATGCGGTTAAATTCATCTATTTAATATAAAAAAATCATATAATCAATTTGAATTTATACTAAACTTTTAAGTTTGAGGTCTACGTTATTTTCCAGCAACATATTCCCTGGCATTTTCGGATGGTTCAATTTCCATTCGCAAAAATATCAGGCATTCCGCACTGTTTGTAACATATATATTCTCCTACAAAGTGCATTAGATTTTCTTGCGAAAGGAGGTCTGGTCTGGGTCTCGAAACTGTTTTGGTCTCACGACCGTTTGAAGGACTCAGACCTCGGCTCTCAGACTCCAGCTTTTCGGACGTGGCTTCAGCAGGAGAGCGAAATAAGGGATAAGAGTCCATGGGTCACTTTTCCAAATAAAGAGCCATTGGATTGGAATCTGGCTTGGGACCAGGGGTCATTTTGATAGGACCAGGGGCGTGATCACTTTCTCGACTTCAGCAATGAGGAGGACCAGGGCTTCAAATGAGAAAATGAACCCCAAAGGTATTAAAAACCTAGCTCACATGCATTACTACATACACTGAAGTGCCAGTCTGCCAACGGAAGATGAAAATAGTGCTTGCTGCATTTATTAGTTAGGCTTACCTAAATGTGACCAAGTGAAGACCCCAATGGAGACTCCAGGGGCTATCCCCCCCCCCCCAAAAAAGAAATAACCCCTGGGTTACAACAATTCATTCGGACCTGGGGTTATTGTACTATTTTCTTAGGGGGCTATCAATGTCCCCTAGGCCCCCGTTTATCGTGAACCCTGGGCTCGAGACTAGGTTCAAGACCGCACAGGGAATTCCTCAGAAAAATCCTGAAACTCGGGAGAAAGAATACTGTAGAAATTTTGACATCACCATTGATAATAAAAGAGGCGATGTACTTGACGTTGTCTTGTTGTCCAATATCATCAGAATTGCTCATTTCAATTTTGAAGTTAGCCAATTGTGCATTTGACTGACTGGGCTTGTTGAAAACAGTGTCTTCAGTAGATTAATAGGGAGGATGGCGAAGACGACGGAATTGGTGATGTTCTTGGAATGCAATGATCAGATACTGCTGTTTGGAACATTTTTATGGTCCTAGAGTCTGTAAAGGGTGGGAGTGGAAGATGGGGGGATATCTTGGTGGGGTTGTTTTATAGGGCATTCATTACATCGCTCATATTATTAGGAACTCCCTCAATGATGACTCCAACTCTAAAACAGGTACGTGTGGAACCTATTAAAATTTTGAATTGAGATGATTATGCAACATTATGATATAGTCTGATTGGAGGGATTTGAATGCAACAAATACGGGCGTCCCTTACTTTTTTTTTTTTACCTAATACCATATATTCTGCTGAAGTCTGTATGATTTCAATTGTTATTGTCCTACAGTCAATTAATGACAAATGTTTATCAGTGCTGGATTCGAATCCTCTCAATCCGAGTCGAGTCATCAGTATCCGAGTCCGAGTCACAGTGTCCAGTCCGAGTCCGAGTCTCAGTCCTTATGCAAAATTGACCTGCACTTTTACACATTCCAACCGCTGTATTGCTTGCTATATACCAGGCGGTGTTTTAAATGCAGTGGCTACTGATTAACAATGTACTGAAATAACAAAAACTTTAAATAGAGGATGGGCTAGTCATTGCCTCCGGACGGTGACGATTGTCAGAGGTCTGATGGTTTTACACTGGTAGCCGAGATGCAAAGGGCAATAATGACTATACTTCGGATGCAACACAAATGGAAGTTGTCTTGTAGGCCTGGACTCCCTGCGAGCTTACAGGCACATTCCAATGGAAAAAAACATAATATTATAAATTATAAAATATTGATTGCCATGCATTACGGCATCTAGCATTAAAAAGCATAGAGAATGAAATGCTCTCCTTCCACATTCATCTCCTTTTTTATGACAACTTGTTTCTTCATTATTGGACCCATCCCTCAACTCCCCGTGAATCATTCTTCTAATTCACATTACATTATCTATTCACCATCTCAGCATTCAATATCTTCGCCACAACGAGCTGAGGCATATCGATCAAGAGATATCGAATGTGTTACTGCAAATGTTCGCGGGGGCAGAAGCAATTGCCCCCCCCCCCCTCTAACGAGAGCACAAAGAATTACCGCCTGCCTGTTAACTTCCCATGATCTATCCTAATTACACTGGCACAGGTGAATTAAATGAGAGCTAGGCTATAAATCTTCCCCCAAAACAGATTGGTAGTTCCAGGTTGCTTGTGTTGATGTTCATGTTAGGTTTTCTTATTAACGAAGAATGTTGTACGTTTCGTTAGTAGGTTATCACATTTATTTGATTCGTCCACTATTTTTTATGGTTATATTCATCCATGCTTGATTTAAATGTGAACCACTATCTGTGTTTAGATAGTTACAATTTTTGGCACAATGTATAGTTTTTTGTTCGCATGTACCAGTTATATCATAATTGATTATGTGACCGTAAACCTGCGAAGCGTGTGTGAATGATGTAATTTCCCCTCCTGATTTAGACATCGGGCAGTTGGAAGTACGTGGGAAAATTTTACGCTATTTCCGTCAGAGCGTTGTGCATATTATTTTGGTTGTCTCGGACGATCGTAAAATCAAGTTCTGTAATTGAAGAAAATTGAGGACTCGGACCAGGGATCGGACGAGGTCCCCGAGTCCTTTGGGTCGAGTCCGAGTCATTGAACTAGGTCGAGTCCTGAAAATGGGACTCGAGTCCGGGCGACTCGAGTCAGCAGCACTGAATGTTATGCCTGGCTACTAACATTTTTTGGATTCTCGCATCAATCTTTCTTATTCCTAATGTGTGAATGAATACAGCCAGTTACCTTTATAGTGGGAAGTCAAGCAAAAAATGCTTGATTTTCCTACACAGGGTCTGTCACCAAATGAAGGCTCCTGTGAGGTAATTGTCAGTAATGTGTTTTTAAACTTTTTTTGACTTTGGTGGACATTGACTCACCCCAAAACAATAGGGTCATCTACTTACCTGACAAACCTTCCATGCCAAGTAGGCATTCTCTACATCATTCTCGTTCTGCAGTTATTGTGCTCACAAGCTTTTCAGACTTTGACCTCTGTTGACCTTTGGTGACATTGGACCTCACTCCAAAACAATAGGGATCATCTACTCTACCTGACACATCCATGCCAAGTAGGCATTCTCTACATCATTCTCGTTCTGCAGTTATTGTGCTCACAAGCTTTTCAGACTTTGACCTCTGTTGACCTTTGGTGACCTTGGTCCTCACCCCAAAACCATAGGGATCATCTATTCTGACAACCTTCCATGCCTCTTTCTACATCAAATGTTATGCCTGGCCTACTAACATGTTTTTGATTCTCACGTCAATCCTCTCTTATTCCTATCCTATATCTGTGGATGATGAATACAGCCAGTTACCTTCATAATGTGAAGTCCAGCAAAAAATGCACTTACTACACAGACTTTTTCACCAATACAATAGGGATCATCTGCTCTACATGACAACTTTTCATGCCAAGTATGCACTCTACATCACCTCGTTTCGCGGTTATTGTGCTCACAAGCTTTTCAGACTTTGACCTCTGTTGACCTTGGTCCTCACCCCAAAACAATATTCTGACAACCTTTATGCACTCTCTACATCACCTTGTTCCACAGTTATTGAGACTTCAACCTCAGTTGACCCTTGACTCAACTTCAAAGCAATAGGGATAATACACTCCACATAGCAACCCTCTACATTGTTTTGCTGCACAGTTATCCATCACGTGGGCTCACAATCCTTTTCCTATTTTTTGAGTTTTTTTGACTCTTTTCCCCGGTGGACCTCACACCTGACCCACCAAACAATAGGGTTCTTCCTCTCTTCTAACTAAACCTACAGTCATGGGACCAAAAACTACCCTGTATGACTGCATAGATTCCCTTCGCCTCTGCCAACTGATTTTTTTTGGCGGGGGGGGGGGGGGTTTTAATTTTCGGGGGGGGGGTTGGTTGGTGCCCCCTCTATGGTAACAGTGCAGCGGTATTCTAGACACTGCAGGTCGACTCCGGCAGAGGTAAATTGTGTAGGGTTACCAGATGTCCTCTTTCAGGGGACATGTCCTCCTTTTTAATGACATGTCCTCCATGAAAATGTCCTCCTCATTTTTAATTCATGACTGCAATACATGTGTACAGTAAATAACATTGCTGTCCTTCGGTAGTATTTCACTTTGTTTCTAAGATGTCCTCTTCTTGACCACTGAAGATATCTGGTAACCCTAATATTGCGTGGAATGGAAAACTACAACAGGTCCTATCTCCCTTTCAATTGTTACTTGGTAGATTTTATATTTATCAATCTCCAATCAAAGTAATTCGAACAGGTAAAAACATAAGAGAATATCTCATGTATTTTATTGTGATATTTTATTCAACAAATCAACATTCCTCCTTCTACTGTCATGTCTTTGTCTTACAAAAGTAACCATCAACAGGCCACCCGACCCACCACTGCAATCACCTCTCACTCTTTACCCCCACCCAACCCCCCAAGTTTTGTTTGAATTTGATAAACTCAGTATTTTCGTGTGAAACCTGCAAATAGAGGGCAGCAGACAAGCAGTGATGCTCACTTTCGAAATTTTCCGATATTCCACTAGGGCGGACATGAATTAGTTTCCGGTGGCGTGGGACGGCTGCGGCGGCTACACACCCGAAACCATAATATCGCCGCGACAGTACACTCGTGTCGCGGGGATATATTAACGCGTGAATGTCAATATGAAACTAATTGCACAACACATGCACAAATAATTAACTAATAACAAAAATGTCTGGACCCCCCTCTCCACCCCTCCACCCGCTCAGGCTGGCGTAGCCATCCCGGCAGCCACACACTCGTCGACGCCAAATCAGACTTTTCGCTAGGGTGCACTGGGCGTACAAGCTCTTTCCACGAGTTTAGTCAGGGCTCGCGGAAAGTATTTGTAAGGAATTGTTGGGAATCGAGGATTATTCCCTGCGAAGTATCGGGGCCTGAACCGTGTCTTGAGTTTCGGTGTCGAGAAAATCCAAAATTAGGAAATCCAAAATTCATGCATGATTGGATTGGCTGTCGCCCGAAAAACCTCAGCCAGTCAACACCCACGTGTCTATGTTTCCTTGTCGTGAGAAACTGGAAATGATAACTGATAATACGGTGGAAATTTAAGGTTTTACCATCCATAATAGCTAGCAATCGAATTAGCGTAAAGTCCATTTACAACAATAGCGCCCGTAATAGCTAGCAATCGGATTAGCGTAAAATCCTATTTGCAACGATGGTTAGGAAATGTGAACTTAGTCACCTCTGCCCATTGTTGAATGTCTCCCCCATTTAGTATTAATATAAGCCTATTCGCGCCGCGCCGCGGTAAGCGTGTCAATCACTTATGTTAATGAGATTTCGAGTTTGCCGCGCGACCCGAGCTTTGTGTACTTTATGATAAGGAGTACCAGGCAAGCGCTCATTAGCATAGTACCTGAATCGTCATCAAAAGTGGGTGTGTCACTAGCTAACTGAATTGGCCGGGCATGCTTGGACGATCGACTAGTGGAATAATTCGCAGATTCGCTACCTATTCCCAGCGTTTATCCTGGATTATAGCAAAAGTGACAGGGACAAGTGGATTATAATTAAGTAAGCTGAAAACAGCAAGCGTGATTTGCAGTGTTTCGCTAACACTTGTGTGAAAGGAGTCACTTCCCGGAGAGAGAAGCCTGTGATTAGTGTTATTGCGTGGCACCTACACACAAGCTAAGCCTAGCCCTAGATTGATCGCGCGGCCCGGAAGGCATTTGTTACATAAACTACCGACAGTGTCTGCAGTGGTTCTACCCAGATTGCCGATTGTTAGAAATGACTACTCCGTCAAAATTCAGAAATGTGCCGAAGGTAAGCAGGTGGTCATTTTAGGTCATGTTTTATTTGTTCATATTCTGATTGTTGATATTTTTAACGCTGATGTTTTGCTATATATCTACTTGCTGGTTGACCACGCAAAACATAAAAAAACCTGCGTGCATCAATGCTTGTAGTTGTATGACTGTAACTGACTGCTGTAGTGTATGAATTTACACTAAGTTGGTGTGTGGGCCTAGCTACCATGTGTACTATGTATGGAACTTCTTGATGGAAATCAAGCTCCTGCTCCGGGCATGCCGTACTGGAGCGCCTATGCAGAAGTGAAGTCACTATGGAGCCATTTGATTTTTGCCTCTGACAGGTTCCCTCATTGAAAGTAATGTTATGGTGACATGTGAAATGGGCAACGTGATTCGCATTGCAAAAGAATGGTAGGCCTTGGCCCCCTACCAACTTATTAGAATATCAATCTTTCCGCACTCGTTTGTACAGTTCCTGTTGCCTGGTTCGAGCTTCACACAATCAATTTGGCTTTTTACGCTCTATGTGATGTTTGACTTTTGTTGTTCATTTGCTTCCGTTATATATACAGAAATTGTATGTGGCTCTAAGTATGTAATTCGGGAAACACACAATAAAGTCAAGATGTTCCAGAATCTTGGACTGTTGGTGAATACAATAAAGCTACAATTTACTTAAGGTATGCGTCTGGGGATTTCACTGACAAAATTCACAGGTAGAGAGTAAACCAACTGGAAGTGTTTCATGCACGATGTTACATGTAGCGCACCTCCTCAGTTTGTGGTCTCTGATGGCACTGCACACAAAGCATGGTAAAATGCCCTTCAAGTTAACATGTCAATGCACGTGTATTCTAAATTGGAGGAAAATAAATCATTGATGACTGAATTTAAATCAAGTCCCTTCCACTTCCTGATTCAATACCATCCAGTTCAATTTATAGCCCCTATGTTTTCCCACATTATAAGCTCAGTACTCAGATAAGGGAGTAGATAATACAATAATGTGGAGGGAAGTGTACTTGAAACTTGAGGGCTCATCTAGGAAGTAGGCCTACATTCCCAAGAACAGGACAGAAAAATTTAACCATACATGCCCCCCCCCCCCTCTCCACTCGAGCCCTAACCCCACATGAATTGTGACTGTCAGGATTTAGTAGCAACATTTTTAAACATGTCCTTCAGGACCGGGGATTATTCCTTGGCAATGGGTCAATTTTAGAAGGATCCATCACATGTGTTGCAAAAGAAATAGATTCTGCCTTCAAATAGATGTGACAGCCTATGTGGTGTGCGAACAACATTTTGATAGTGGGCCAGCAGAGGTGGGGGGGGGGGGGGATGCGAGCAGGTTTGGGGGTCTAAGTAAGAGCAGAAATTCATGTAAGGAAGATGCACCCATCATTCATAGGGAGCACCCCTGTATTCTGCGAGGGTGAGTCACTGCTAGTGATGGGTCATAAAATTCATGTATATTGTCACACCCTGCAGTCACGTGGATGACTCGAAATCTCTTGAAAATGATGTAGACCAGCCCTTGCTATAATTTCCTACATGATCAGAGTAGAATTGGACAACCCGGATGTAGCTTGGGGAATGACCATTTAGGTGCAGGGATGCACCTGTGGATCACTTTCAATTGAACAATGACCCACAATTGACAGACCATGCCAGGGTATAGGGGAGCGTCATGCAATTGACAAGTACGTGCATTTCAATAGCCAGGCACCAGGTCATCAAATACATGCTGAAGTACTGCATATGACCCAGAGCTAGAATCTAGATGACATTGAAATCAACTGTGCTGTCACCTTGCAGAGTGGGCCTGCATACAGGCTTCTCAATTTTGGACCTGCCTACCATGCTAACCATCAGCCGTGACCGACCTCCTGTAATATTTAACGAGAACACTGAGTGACATGTGCTCAATAATTCCTGATTCATAGGCCCAGTTCACCATTACAGGACTTTGATGTGATGATTATGATATTATAATAATATCGTGTCATGTTGTGCAAAGCAATTATTCAAAATTCCCTTAGGAGAATTATATACACATCCTACCAGCACAAACATTTATAGATATTCTACAATATCAGTTAAAACAGCGGTGACTTGGTTTAGGTCTCCAAAAGGGGTGATACAGTCTACAAATGAGCTGTAACAAGAGCGCTCTGTGGACAACAACAGCCCAAGTCAAGGACATACAGTTGAGGAATATTGTCTTAGTTACATAGGCCTACCCTTGGTCTATCTGCGCAGTGCACAGGGGACAGACTTTAATTGCCTGTTTCAATACATTGTCAAGTCCTAATGGTAATCTTCAATTAGGGAATGAATACCTACAATGTCAGTATGTCACTCATGTAAACGAGGCGAGTGCTCCTGTGATTGGAAGCAGGGGATCCTTCGTTAAGTTAGGACTGTTGATTCAGCTTGGCCACTTGGTACCATGAAAGTTAATTGAACCTGTCACTCAGATCAGCATCCCATTGAACTGCTACTGTACCAGTCCAGCTCCCTATGGGGGAAACACAATAGGCTAGCTGATTGAATTTCTTCAAGGGATTGCTAGTTGCTACATTTAGTCACTGGATGTGTCCGTTAGGGTTTGTTAGGGAGGTGAGCTTAGAATTGCCCGCGGCTTAAAGGGAAAGACGTAGACTAGATTTGGCCAGGCAACACAACACATCTAATCTTTTGCATAATGAATTGATGGATAATTATGCTGCATTGTTGTGCGACCACCCCCGTTCGCAAAATGTTAAACCCCTGCTCCAGTCTGTGTTTATTTTCAATGCATTGTTCACGCCAAGGGGTAGGTTAGTCAGTTTCATGACATATTGCCGACTGGATAGCTCTGAATCTAGTTGAATGTCAAAACGAAATTTAAGGCAGGATTACTAGGTTGCAAGTTGGTTCAGTCTGATAATTGCTAACCCAGTGACCCTGTTTCACTTTGGGCAGTCAAGTCAGTATACATACCTCAGGTGGCATTTCTGTGCAATTCCTGATGTTATTGCACATCTTCCATAGTCCTTTTCAATTATCTCTCAGACTACTTTTGACAAGTCTCTATTTTCAGAATTTATTATCATTATTATATATGGATTCATCTTAACCTCCCACCCCTCCTGCCTGCCCTCCAACTGTATCGGCCGGGTACCTCCAAGCGAAAATTAGTCCATTAAAATGCAGACAATTATAAATTGTCACATGTAAACCTTATCTGAAGTCTCCCTCTCCACTGTTCATTTTGCTGTGAGGGGCTTGCTATCAGAGAGTCTCTCTTCACAGGAGGCCTATTTGTATGTCCTGTGTTGTTTTGAACTGGCCAGTTGCTGTCACAATGACAGGGATCCCTTATCACCAATTGTTTGTGCACCTGTTTGTGCACTGACTGCTACATAGACCCTACATGTAGCTAATAATGCCCCGGCGTGTAGGCCTTATTCTGCTACTACTACTGTTGGATACGTGTAGACTCCGGCCGTATTGGCTTTGGTCGTTGTGGGTTGAGTCGGTGGAAGTCAATAGTACAACAAAGACGTTGGTATGGTAACAGTAGTAAATGTAATCAAGTTTCTGGTAGAGCATGTATCATCTATGTGACTGTGATTTCCCTTCCAAGGTCAGCTATTATTCACCCTGTGTGCTTCCAAGTGACCTTTTGCATGATGATAATAGCGTAATGTTATTATCAGCTGTCAACCTATTGAGGGGTGAAACCATATCAATACTAGGGATATTTTGTGCAAAGGTACTGAATGGGATAGAAACAACAGTGATAGATTTGACAGGTGAGAGTTCTCACTGGGTGTTGTGAGCCTTGGCTGATCTATCCATACAAATAGTGGTCTGGTGATAAAAATACCTGACCCAATTAGCAATTTACCCACACAGCAGTGGTAGCCCAGTACTCCACCACATCTGGGTCATCTTAAAGGTGGGAGCCCCCAGAGATTGAAGATGGATTGTCTTCTGCTAGCGTTCAGCAATTTTGCATGACTTCACGACAAATTATCGTAATGTGCAGCACAACTCGGTATATCAGAATTACATACTCGCAATATTGTTATATCAATTTTATTTGGAACGGAAAAATGCGTGAAATATACCATTTGGTTTCAATTTATCTAAATTGCTGGGTGCAGTGTATTGTTTACAAAGATTTCTTTTATTCGACGACAATCCATCTTTAATTTAGATGTGATTGTAGACATCTTGCTGGAGACATTGCAGGGCATAACATTGTTGTGTCACGAAAATGTTCATGGTAGAGACCGGGGTGGGGGGGGGGTTTAGCTTGGAGCCACGCTCTGTTTGGCGCCTGTTAGTGGCCGTCTGGTGCCCATGTGCTGTGGAAAATTCAATACATAATTGCAAAATTACACACTACATTCTCATCTCCTCCCAAAATGGGGCCTGGTCCCATTCTCACTCAAATCACCTGGATAGACTGGTATTCTGAATGGTCATATCGGTTTGGGCTGGGGACAAATCCTGTCACCTTGTGAGATGGTCTCATCCATCCCTTATACCCAATTTTCTACCCAGAGGCATGCATAACTGGGTGGGAGGTGGGTGGGAGGTGGGGCAGTACTCGCCCTACCCCAAGAAGATTTGACATTAATTAAGCAGGGCAAAAATGTTGATTTTACAGAGGGAAAACAGATGTTATGCAGGGCAAAACTGTGGATAAATATCATTGGCACTGACTGTTAAACGAAAGTAGCTGTCATTGGCAGCCATAGCAGAAATGGCATGAGTGTGAGATCAGTCACGATAATGTCTGTAAGGCTCATCGAGGATGGTTACCAGCGATAACTCGCCCCCGAAAAGTGCTCAGATGACATTGAGGCAGAAATGTAACCAAACCCAATCTGCTCTCAGGGCCGCCATTTCATGTTACCTCCAAAAGGGCGATTTGTGAACTCCAGGTTATGACTACTTTCTCGTACGCTTGAGTATCGGAACCCGAGTACCCGACTGCTCACAGCCCACTGACCAGACAACTGCAATTATCCAAGAACAATTCCTAGAAATCCATGAACAAATCCATTACAACAGCCATACCATGAAGATGATGAGTGAAGACCAAGACCTCGCCTCATCACAACTGCAAGAACAGCCACCTTGGGAAAAATATCTGGTGACTGGTGGGATTTGAACCAAACATGTTTGCTTGCAAAGCGTCACCGCTACAACTCTGTCATGCTCCCGATCAGAGTCCAGCATAAACATCCCCCATCTGATCTTTAGGAATTCATGGCTTTGAGGCCTGACTGGGTCATTCCATTCCTTCCGCCATGGGCAGTTGATTAATGCTATGTCTGGTCGTGATTAATTAATTTGAATTCATCCATCAAACTCTTGTGCAGCCGGATATGCAATTATGTGTTGGAGGCAATTGGGTTGACGGATGACGGGCACACAGGCCCACTACCCCTGCACTGAACTGAGGATTGCCATACTGTAGGCCCTATGCACTAATTAGATTATCAGGAGGTCACAGGACATGCTGACCTTTATGAAGACAAAGTCATGCAACAGAACCTTATCAGAAAACAAATTCCCCAGACTAGGGTAGATTTGAATGGTAAATTTGTTCACGCGACAAGAAAAAGAACATAAATCAATAATTTGTGGATATCACTTGTTCTTCTTGCTCAAAATGTACAGTAATCTGTTTTGGCAGTTTTGATGGATTTTTCCTTAAGTTTACCAGGACTGTCCATGTATAGAATTTTTCTTTTGCTGGTGAGGGGGTGTCACTTTATAACTCCACTCTTGGTGTGATCTGTAGGAATCCAGGATCCATAGCCTTCTGACATACGGGTGATGGTATTTCCTCCGAACCACCTCACAATGCTGATGGTGTACATACAAGGTCTATTTGTTGGTGTGTAATTTTATCCTCCACCCACCTGCCTAGAGCTCTCCATCGTCTCATGAATGGTTACGTCGGAGCCCTCAGCCCATTAGTACGCTATGTGTTAACATTTATGGACGCTCCAATATAGCAGGGTCAATTAGAGCTACACTGGTGTACAGAGTAATAGAGCTAAAGGCTAAAGTTCAACCCCCTCCGGAGCTATCCCTCAATAACACTGTCTGGCTGATAACTTGCAGACTGATGCTTCAGTGTCAGGATATCCAGCTTGATACATGTAGTCTGATGTGTGATGACTGTGCACTAGTTGGCCTTTGTTGAGAATTTACCATTCATAGAGGTGTTCAAGGCATCAGTTGTACAGCATTGTACCAGAGCAAACAATTTCAAAGGAATCCACTCCTGCCTGCTAAAATGGATAATCCCACCCTTGAGTCACCTATTCTGCAAGCTGGGAGTCTCTGCATAACGGTGATGTTGTTGTAACAGTGTATAGCCTCATTGCTGGTCATGTTGTCAAAGTGCAAGTACTATTTTCTGCACGTGTGTGTGAGAATTGTGATCCCATCATCTAGTTTCAGCATGGTCAACCTACCGGTCGGGTCCCGGCCCGTGAGGCTGATCTTCCTTGCCCGCACGCATGTTCGATGGAGAACCTCACCAAGCATGGGGGAATTCGTGGTATATATAATCAAACTTGTTCAAGTGGTTTATGCAATTAGCCTGTACAACGCCTGAACTAGCCTATTAATGAAACACTCAACCTCTAGTATTGGAAGGACCCATTCAATCTGGTTATAATTCAGCAGCCTCATCCGATTCGACTCGTTCAAGGTGACCTGATCCAATTTGTAAAGTTAACTTGAGGTTCGAGGTTCGACAGACCATGGCAACACTAATTTTTTGGTTCACCAATTGCTGCTGGCCGCCAGAGTTCATGTCCTTGGGGCTATTATGGATTTTTTCTTCTTCATAATGATTGGTTTTTTTGTCTGCTTGTGATTGTATTGTATATATCGCTCATTACGCAGTAATTTCCACATAATTCGCCACACATTGTGACATGTTGCTGCTCTCTCCGCACCCTGTCTGCTAATTCGTTTTGGTGGGCGAACAAATTTTGCCTGAATTTTCATCACAACACGACATGTATAAACAGTGAAATTGCCATGCACGTGCAGTTTTTGTCTCGCCTGAACTTTTTTCAGCTCATGGGGCAGCCCAGTACTGAGTGTATTTTGCGGGTTCACGATAAGCGGGGGCCGAGGGGCATTAGCCCCCTAAAATCCATCGATGTAAACCCCGGACCTAATGAATTGTATAACCAGGGCTATTTGTCTTGGGAGGGGAATAGCGCCGGGGTCTCCTCCCCTTCACATTTAGGTAGGCCTAACCGATAAATGCAGCAAGCACTGTTCCCTGTTTGTTGGCAGACTGAACCTTCAGTGTATGTAGTAATGCAATATTTTTATAAGCCTCTGGGGCAGGGTTTGCGTCTAATCCATAAATTATTGAATGGATCTTCCCTCATCAGGATGTAAAAAAGAGGGATTTTGAATTTTTAGGAGGGAACCCTCCCTCTTCAGGTTTTGTTCCAAAAAGAGGGAATTCAAATTTTTGGAGGGATCATACAGTTGGTGCAAATCAAGAAACCGGGACTCAGACTGTTACCGGCGTACCTTACCCAGTTAATAAACTCAATTCATATTGCATCGTCCCTGCCCTGTCCTCGCGGATCCGGTTCCCAATCCCATGATCCTGGTGCCAGTACTCGTCGAAACCCCGCACAACATCAACTGTCGCGCGTCGGCGAACAGGACCAGAGTTGCCCGGCTTCTGCCGCGTGAAACATTTCAGCAACGTAGGCTTAGCGCTGTTCTCCTCCTGGGGATTTTCCCGAGTCTGACATTTGCAGTTTCGTTAGTCCGTATACGGTAATAATAACCAGTTAAAAAATGTTCGTCTACGCGATATGAAATCCATCGTGCGTACGTCAAAAGTTTTTCAGCAGTGTTGCTAAGAACAGTTCCTTTTCCCGAGTTTCGCCGAAAAGTCATGCGTGTACACGCCTTGTTATCATATGTAGGGCACCTAATCGCAGCTCTCGCGTGATCATTTTTTCGTGACCCAAGGAACTAATCAATCGCGTCAACAATGTTATTTGTACTGAAATTCTCTTCCAGGCTATGATTTTAAAATGCTCAAAAGTCAAAACCTGCCAAGTTGTCACCCTGGATGCTGATCACAAATTATATGGGTAGTCAGGATGAACCAAACTTTTTTAAAATATAATTACCCTGATACTGATTGGGGCAGTACGCACTGTATGACTATTGCGTGTGTGTGCTGGTCTGTGAATGAACTTTGTGGAAATGGCCCATGCCGTTCTGAGTAAGTACAGTACAGATAAAACGAACGTTAACGTTCGTATTTGGCATTTTGCATGTATTGTCGATGTTGTGTGTCACTCTGGCGTTGTAGTGTAAGAAGTGGCCACTTGAGGCCGATTGAAAGCTGTTTTAACCGACCGTCTCTACATAAAAAGCTGTTGCGGGAATTACCCTCAGCGCCATTCGTGATTTGCGGTAATTCATTTGCTGATTCGGCGATTCTCCGCAATCGGCTGCTCACGTCCAACCCCTGCTCTGGGGTTGATTTTCCTCATTTGAAGGCTTTTGGCCTCCTCAATGCAGAAGTCGAAGAAAGTGATCAGAGCTCCTAGTCCTACGAAAATAACACCTGGTCCCTTGCCAGATTCGGAACCAGGGGCTCTTTCTTTGAAAAGTACGCCTGGACAATGATCCCTTATTTCGATCCCTCGTATTTTGAGATACCAATCCAGATTTCCTGTAGCTGGCATTGTATATTCCCCCCAGTAATCCTGTCACTCCCTGTAAGTTGGACGGAGGCCTGAGTCCCATGTCGAAAATTGAATCACATGCACACATCAAGGAGGCTCCTAATTTAGGATAGACCGGAACTATCTTGAAATCTTGGTCATTTATGCTCCACCTCTCAAGTCAGCGGAAGTCTCCCGATGCCTATATTACATGTACATCTGCCTAAATCTAAAAAAGTTTGCCGTACAGTGAACAAATTTAGGCAATTCTCTGGTGTTTGCATTAGAAATACCTTCAGTCATGGCTACCTGCACGCGATCTTGTGAAGTTCTGGTTTCATTTTGGGCTACCGGAGTACGCTAATTTGTTCACTGCAACAAACACTCTGGGGCCACTGCTATTAACTCTCCTGTCGATGCTTTTAAAGGTGGAGGCCTCTATTAGGCATCCTTGCACTTAACTTTACCTGTCTGAGGTCTACAGATTGTAAGCCCATACCCATTGATGGTGACCTTTGTTAGTTGACAGACACACTGTTAATGGCATTCACTGACCTTCTATAGGCAGTTCCTTCTGTTACTGTCGGCTCTCTTGTACATGTCATAAAGTTAGTTCTTCAGGCTGGCCTTTGGAAGATGAGCGGCCTTGAGAATGCTTTGACAGGGATTTTGATTATGGAAAAATGTCATTAAAAAATGAATCTCTTCCACACAATTACAAAGGACGTCATCCATGAGTCCTATGCTGAAGCTGATTACTGCATGCCAAATTTCATACTGCCAGACAAAGTTTATGGCTGTTAATCACAGGCAAGTCAGTATTTCGTAAATTGACTTTGCAATATTGTAAACTCTGTGACCGTCAATTTGGCACCATCAAATTATGTGAGTAGATGTGACGGCTGCCTCAACCACCCCCTAGAAAAATAAACAAATTTATACAGTTGACTGACAGAATCACTTGGAGGTTGAAGTTGAGTGGGCCCCATATTGCATATTACTTACTGACTGGTTTATCTACTTGAGTAAAAACAGAGAATGATCGTTTAGTCATTCACTCATCATTGATAGAACTTGGATGTTGTATTAAGCATCCAAGACATCCAAAGACTTGCTGGAATACAATAAATTTGTGGATATACATGGTATTGAAATTGCCGCCCAAATTATGGGATCATTCCCTCCGCTGAACGCCAGCATAGTTGAAGAAGTAGTCTTAAACAGTACAGCACATGTGTATGTTAGTGTATTCCAAGCTCCAATAATCTTCACTTGCCTGGTAATATGAATGATATACATCTGGGGTACAGGTACAAAAACAGAAGTCTGTGATTTTGGTTCGGAAAGTTGTACGGAATGCAGGGGGGAGGGCGAGGGCTTCCTTCTCCAGAGAACCACAGAAACGGAACTCACCTCAGGACAAATTTCTGCGAAAGTGTCTGAGCGATGGTCGAATCAACGTTGCAGACACGTTCAACTTAAGCCTAATGCTCTGATGAGTCTTATATGACTAATATATTCCACTATGCTCCCCATCTCGCTGGACGATGCTATCAGCAGTCGTCGTGCCTCTGGTGTTTGAACAGCGCATCGTCAGGGTAGGACGACAGAAACTCGATGCCAGCCGCTACGTTTGCTCCGCCTTGCTCCGACCTGCATAGATTATCATAGCCTTCATAGGGTTGTATTCACTCTTTTTGAGTGATGGTTGAGTCAGCAGTGTCAAATTTCTGTCTATGAACAGAGAGAGTGCAATAATGCTATGCCTAGGAAGGGTCTGGGTTTTTGAATAATGATACATGCATGTGTGGCATCTGCCCAGTACTGTAGTGTGTAGGGGAAATGAATTCACTGCCTCACTACTAGGAGTAAAATGGAGTGGAGACCTTAAAGGACATGCAGGCGTGATTTCAATGGAAGTCATATCGTGGGAATGGTACACTATATCCGAACCCCATTTCGGTACAATGTTCCGTTGCGGAGTTATTTGTCCACTATGCAGAGAAAGTGGGGAGAACCCCAATTGTGCCATAACACATGTAGTCACAGTGAACAACAAGGACAATAATGTCATGGGTTACATTGTGTTAAATAACTCAACCTTCTCGAAAGTTCGGGACTTTCTCTCATCTAAAGTAACCCCTTGAAACCTACAACGAGAAGCATCTTCTCGACAGGGACTAATTATTTTCAAGTGAAATAATGTGTACATTTTTATTAGAAAAAAAGATTATTTCCAGGTTGTGCAATAATATGAATCTTTATTGCATGATAGCAAGAGTTTGATCTTGCCACAATACACATGAACAAACTCCAGAGCCTCGTAAAGATGTTTAGGAATCCATTTGGACACATTGGACAAATTTCCCCATGCAATATAGAGCCTCTAGTTGTCTTTTACAATGGAGGTTCCGGGCAGGAATGACAGGTGTTGTCTGTCCCTTCAAGCTTTGGATACTTCAAGGAGGACGAAAATTCATGGGATGCCCACTGTGCCGATTCTCAAAACGGGTAATTGAAAATCTCATTGAAATAGAATTTGTGACCTTGATCTTAAATAATGGGGGAGAGGTACAGTCGGGTGGTGTCTTATCTTACCCAAATCCTCGAAAATGTGACATTTGGCAAAAAGTTTGTAAGGCAAAACCTACTCGATTACAGTGGTAGTTACGGATACCAGGGCAACTGTGCCCAACAGTGTCGTTGTCCCCCCCCCCACCCCACTCTGCGTAGTAAGAAACATACAAGCGGAGAAAGGTGCTCACTTGGAAGATCCCCACAAAGATTTCCCACGGCAGAAAAACAAATCCCCCCCCCCAAAGAAAAAATGCTTCAATGGGAAATATAGCAGTGAGTCAGGCCTCACTCCAAAAGGACCCCAATATAAGCATGCCTAACCTCCCCCCCCCCCCCCCCCCCCAAGAAAAGGACAACGTCATGGGGAAGAGACAATTACCCCCCCCCCCCCATAATTAACAGGGAGTCAGGACTCTGTGCAGGGACACCCCCCAGACCATGCCCCCCCCCCCCCCATCTCGTGGTTTAGGACTTTATATGCATGTATGCATTCAGGCCAGATGCTAGTGATCATATGGGACTGAATAATAATGGTAACAGTGGACATATTATGCCATGAGTAGCCTGTCCAGAATGCTCTACTGCTGTGTAGCTGGTTATATTCAATATGAGAAATTTCGCCCACATCACTGAGGGGGAAATAATATGCGAACCCTCAATTAGCAGTACTGGGGAAAGCTTCTCTAAACCATAATCTGCTGCAACTCCTTCCTGTGTGCAGTTTTTTTTTTTAGAGCTGAGATGTGAGAAAAAAGCCAGACCAAACGGGGAGGGATGTACAAATATTTTCAGGGAGGGATTTGAAAAAGTAAAATACGGTCCAAATCTGACCATGCAGCACCTTAACATGAACTCCGCGGCCGCAAAACGGTGGTTTAAAACGTGTGGACAATAGGCAGTATGTTCGGACAAGATTGTATCCTCATTGAGCTATTGTTGCGGCATCAAAAGGTTTGGGACCAGTGGGGACATGCATGTAGAAGATAGTAGAAAGAGGTAGAGGGATAGAAGCCATGGAAGGAAATTTACTGTGTGCATTCGTAACAGTCAATGGCACAGATCCACATTGTCAAGAAGTGGGTGGTTAGGGGGAATATAATACCACCCAGGGGGGATTTCCCAAAATGTAGAAAGTTTCCACAGATCATGGGGCAATACAGCTGCTCAGGGCGCCAATCGGAGCCTGGATTCACTAAAATCACCCATGGTACCAACCACCCATTCCCTGGCACCTATGTTGTCAATGGAAACAGGAACAGTTACACCCCACTTTCGGCTTACATCAATGTCATGAGTGTTAGGGAATTGAGAAATTCTTGCCTGTAGGGATGTAGGCTGGTATTGCTTACTTGTTCTTCGGGTATTTTTCAAAGATTGCGCAGTATGTTCTCCCAAGTGCCAAAAGTGGAAACACTATTGGCATAGTTATAAGCATGAACAACCAACATACATGGCTGTATGTTTTTGCATCGAAAAAGAATCAACGTAAATTCAAGCATTTACATCAGGAGGAACCTGATGCGTGTCGCCCTAATATAATACTTTGTAGTTTTTAGTCTAGAGCAGTGGTCCCCAACCAGGAGGAAATTTTCCAGGGGGAAATTAAATTCCCCCCAAGGGAGAAAAACATGTATACAAAGGTAATCATTTTTATCCAGGAACTTTCGAGTGTGAATTCTTCTGTTTACAAACACCCATACATGCCAAGTTTAAACCTTTCACGCATCTTCACAACTATCACCTATCAACCTTCAATTCCATTCACAAAGTGAACACTTCCCGAAAGGCAAGGGGGAATTGGGGAGAAAAAGGTTGGGAACCACGTGGTCTAGAGTGTCCCGTTTCTGAGTAATTTCGCGGTTTCTTTGGCACGTTCGCTTCATTACACACACCTGGGTTCGCCTGATACGTTGTGATCTGATCTGAATCTCTTAGAGACAATTTGAGCAGTTTTAACCCTTTCCCCCCCTTTTCCCGATCTCTCCACGCTATCACCTATCACCTTCAATTTCACAAAGGGAACAGCTTCCAGCGAAAGGCAGAGGGGGAAATTGGGAAGAAAAAGGTTGGGAACCACTGGTATAAGTGTCCGTTTCATGAGTAATTTCCGGTTCTGCACTGTTTCGCTTTCATGTACAGAACCTGTTCGGTGATACATTTGTGATCTTGAATTGATCTATTAGAGACAAGTTTGCGAAAAGGTTAAACCCTTTCCCGCATCTTCAACTATCACCTACAACCTTCAATTTCACAAGGGACCAGCTTCCAGCGAAAGAGGGGGAACTGGGAGAAAAAAGGTTGGGAACCACTGGTCTAGAGTGTCGTTTCTGAGAGGTAATTTCGGTTCTTTGCACTGTTTCGCTTTCAGGTACAGCACACCGTTCGCGGATACATTTTGTGATATGAAATTGGTCTCTAGAGAAAAGTTGCAGAGAAGCCACATACCACGTCCCATAGTGTACAGCAATACACTGCATCATTACCATCCCCCCCATCACACACTTTGCCTCTGTATACGGCGCAATGTGCTCCCCATTCAGTACTCCTCCAGGCGCATGTGTCGGGTTCCCTGTCTCTTCGCATAAATTGTCGCAGCATTTTATCCCGCCGACCCCTCTCCATCTCTCTCTCTGTGATAAATGATTCAATAATGCAGAGCTCTTCCCAAACGCTGATGGCCATCACGCTGGCCGTAATAAGACGCCTACACTGACAGAGACACGCACCGCCGCATCAGTCAACCAGGTCTGATCTCCATCGTGGTGGATTGTAACAATATGGGATAACATAGCAAGGCCATATCATCAGTACGGTTTTATGTTAATGACACATGTACTACTTACATGTATGCTAGTATCCTACACTACAGTGTTCTTGCGATGATCCCATCTCGTTAGTTGCCGTATGCATACGAGTGTTAGCACCCTTAAGGGGGAAACCTGAAGAGTAAAAGACACTTTAACTGGACTCCATATAGCTAAGTATCTGTGATGTCATCAAAGGACAAACTGCAGGTTGCAATAATAGAAATAGAGGTATTATTCTGGGAATGGAAAAGTACATCTATAGGGCCAAACTCCATAGCCAATTTCCATCAATGTTCCTTGTCGAGTTATTGGTCAAAGTTTTGTGGTTCTTTATTATGCAGAGAAGTTAGGGAGGAATCCCTGTTGCACATGATGCATGAATCACAGTTGAAAACAGTGTAATTTTGTTTGTATTCTATTGTTTTCATGTTGAATAACTAAACATTCGGTTCTTTTGTCTTTCTCACTAAAGTATACCAACCCCTACAGCAATTCTCTAATCTAATCTAATCATTGAAGCGAAGTATGTAAATTCAAAAACAGTATATTTGAGGGTTGCAAGATGATATCAATAGCATCCTAATTTTCCAAGGGTGGTGTGAATTTTGGTCGACCGACTGAGATGTGGGGTTGTTTTTTTCTGTATGAGACCGACTATGGATTTGACTATTGTGAATTTTCCCAGGGTTTTTTCGGCGACCTGGGACGTGCACGACGAGGAAGGGGGGGGAGAGTTTAGGGGGGACAATTTTTCCAAAGGTGGATGCCAACCATTTGTTCCAGTTTTTATGGCATTCCTCGTTCACGAACATCAATCTTCGGCGGGTCTATTCAAGGGTTCCTTAAACTATCAGCTTTGGCCGCTCGAGAGAACAACTGTTTTGTCGGCGACGGGATCAACTTCTCAATACGCAGGGGTGTCGTCACACCCCACACCCGCCCCATATTTACGCCGTTCCGACCTTGCGCCGTTCGTGCATGCCTTCAAAGGTCCTCTTGACTCGATAAATGTCGGTGGTATGAACTATAGAGATTAAGCTGCGCATTGAAGGTTTATCTAGGATCATAGCAGCCCATTCTTCATAGTTCAGCCCACACGTCCTTCGATGACAGATTATGGCAAATCCATACATGGCTCTTATCTGTAGTACTTACGCTGCATTGATGATATGTTAAATGGCACGTATATAATGTACTCCAGCGCCATCTCAGTGTACTGTATATGTGCAGCCTTTGCTAGAAATTAAATTAAATTGCACTTCCATCAAAATTACAGGGGTAAATGGGAGTAAATAGGACAGGTCTCAGAATTAATTAAAATTGAGAAATGCAATGATCACTGAGAAAAAGTGGATGCACTGAGGGGCTCTGAGAGAACAATGAATATCTAGGCTAACTAAGCCTACAAGTCCAATGAATTTTCAAAGGCCTCTTCATCTTCCAATTGAAATTAAAAGCAATCAGCTCTCTAAAGTTCATACCAATTTCTGGTGATCAAAACAACTAATATATGATATGATGTATGGTTGCGCGTATACCGGTATAGTTATTATTAGTACCTGTACTCGCAGCACCGGTATTACTCGCAGTTACCGACGGTCGATGTACAAGTGACTCTACGGTATGGCGGAAATTACCGGTTTGGCTACCAAATGCCGGTACTAGTTGAAAAGATCAAAATCCCGTCTGTCTACTTGTATTTTTGCCCAACCCGCCACCGCGTACATAGCAACTTTATCGGCAATTTGTTTAAAATGGTAAAATACTGCCCCACGTGTGTTGTGAGCTGGGATTTGCTTATTGCCGAATATCACAGTCGTGCGGACATCGTAGCGTCCACTGTAACGTACATGCAAAGCGTATGTGCTAGCTCACCGCCCATGCGTGCATATGTTTAAACATAGCCATGGCCTTGGAACACGTGGTTCATCACCAAATATGTTCTTGGCACCAATGTGCTCCAATTCCACAGCGCGTTACACAACGATACCAAGTTATGGACCGACGGCACGATCCTCCCACACACATTAACTTCAATAGGATTTTCCATTGAACGATGTGGTTAAGGAGTGGATATTTCCGATCGTCGCTCAGCGATACTGCAGTAAATTTGCGGTGGCTTAAGTCCATGAATGAACGAACGTGATAATTAAGAAAATTGGTGGATGAAACATCATACATTAGGGTAGCATGATTGGTGGCTTTAAGGACTACTTTTGGATCGGTGCTTTGCTTCGGTTTCCGGTTCCAAAGTATGGCAGTAGTATAACGATCGTAGCAGTATTTTAGGAAAGCAGAATAGGCCAAGTACCCGCAACGATACCGGTGCAGGGCACGGTAGTACGGTTCCAAAAAATTAGAGGTACAGCGCAACCGTAATAGATGTAGTAGTTTCTGGGTAGACACCATACAAAATGTCATCTGTTCGATCAAGTTACAATAGACGTTCAGCACAGTACATGCTGTGGCGACGGGTATAGGAAAGTTTTCACAAGTCAGTGTTATTGACAAGATCTATTTCACAGCCTTAATCCCCTGATCGTCCCCCACACCAATTTTGCCGTCTGTGAGCATCTGGCATTCACCGAAAACAGTCGGGAAACCCAATCGATCCTCCCATGGGCCAGACAAAAGTGTCTAGTTCCACGAGCATTTCGGCTAACAAGTTTCTTCAATTTTCACACATATTAATATCCTCAAATTTGAGCAAATCTACCTTTTACAAGCTCTTTGCTTGCATGCAGCCAGCTTCCGAGTGTATCCTTTATGATGGAGATTTTGGTGAATTCTTCTCTTCGATCGCTGTTTTGCGTGAGTGTATCGTTCGCTAGCCTAGACACGGGGCCCTGTATGGGGCATAGAGTTAACTGGCATCGTGTTACGGTATTATGGAAAGGGTACAGGTATATTTTGGAGGTCCTCAGAGAACAGACAGGGTGATAGAATTAGTACCATGGAAAACTTGTATAGTGGGTTAGTGACTAGTCTGGGATAAAATTCCTGGAAATGACCAATCCAGTTGACCAAATTCTCTTCTCATTTTCTATATAATCACCCCCCCCCCCCGAGCGAAATGACACGTCCCAGAGTCTGTTTTTGTTACTGACAATTGAGGAAAGTGACTAAGTCACTTTGGATACAACCCAGTGACCCGACGCCTGAGACATGGTCAGGGTATTTAGGGTATGTCATGCAATGACCAAAAGTCTAGGCCTGGATAAGTTTTGAAATTCATGAAAAGTTGTTGAGTCATAAAAAATCATGGAAATTTTAATGAAGTGGATGTTGTCACTTTCTCACAGCTGTTGCTGTGGTGCGTGGCCTCTCTCTTGATGTTCAGTCGAGACAGTGTGCAAGATGTCCTAGAGAAGGTCATGAAAATCCTTCATTTGGTCATGGAAAAGGTATCGAAATTGAGTGACCGAATCTGCAGGACCACTGTATTTACCTGGAGGCCATGTACCCCCCCCCCTCCCGCCTTCCTTGCAATCCTGAATGTGTCAACAATCAGTTCCCAGGCTGGAATGAAAGTGTGATTCAAGGGTCTACTATCAAACCAGATTGCCCTGCAGTACCTTCTTTTTTTATCCACATGTGACCAGCCAAAATACAACACCTGTCACCAATCCCACTCCTTCCTATCCCTGCCTTTCACTTGCAGTCTTGTGTAACTGACTTGTGTTGATACAGTAGTACCATGTGCATGGCTGTTTTTGACAGTGGTAACAGGGCTCGAAAAATATGGGCAATCAATGAATAGCAAGAGTAGCAGCTCCACCTGGTCTAGAGTATATGGAAGTCATCAGACATGGATTGACAAAGGTCACTGAAGTCAATGCCGGCCTATTGACAAGGCCAGTTGACTATCATATTAACCTTGAGCTGAATTTGGCAGGATAGAGCTCCGGTGAGCACTAGCTATGAGTAGGGTTCTGATTATTTATTGTTGTTGTATCATGGCCTGGTCATGGTTAGGCCCCAGTCAGACTGTAAGGATAACTGTAACGCTTGTATGATCAAACTTTGAGCAGTCACAATCTAGTGATTACAACTAAGCCCATGTAGCAGCGACAGCTGGATAAGCTATGATGGTCGACAGATATAATATTAATGGAATACATTTCATTCCGCGAAGGGCCCATTCCTGGAGGGCCCACCCAACTAGTCTGCAAACTCATGTAATATGATAGTGTATGAAAAGCCTAAACATATTTTCCGCTAGTTCGGATTCATGTCAAATCGAGGCCAATCGTTCAGGCATGCAATATGTGTTGTGTATTACCATACGCCATCCATAGTTTGAGCCTGTTAGATGTTTAGCGCACTGACAGAGATATAAACTAGTATGTTACGGATGAAGGATCAACGTTTTTGTGAGTTTTATTTTTATTGGGAAGGGGAGGGGTTGGGGGAGGGGTTGGGGGAGGACGCGGCCTGCTGTGGAATAGAAGACATCGTAAACAGGTTAAGCCACGTTTACATGCACGCGGGCGGGCGTTGGGAAGACCCGTTCCAGGCAGGCAGGCAGGCGTTTTTGTCGAGTCACGCACCTCTTTCACTTTTAGTGTGATATGCGTATATAAGAACCGATTAGCCTACTATTATTTATTATACATGACGATTCGAGCAAACGCCCGCAGCACGCCCGCGTGCATGAAACGGCTCCATTGGAAATAACGAGAGCGCATGGCGTGCATGGAAAACGGCTGTCGCAAAGATACACCAAGAAAAAATATAAAAACCAGATGTAAAAGTATACTTGGAGCTCCAAATTTTGCGAGGGCTCTGGGCGACTGAGCGGAAGAATACAGTAGTTCATTGCTTGTGGATTGATGCTGTTTATCAAGAGGTATGTTCAGTGTGATAGACAACTGGTGGGTTTGTGTGTAAGCAGCAGTTCGTATAGTACAATGGATAGGGCATATGAGATGATAATGCTATTGTGTCAGGGCAGGAGATGTACAGTAGCCAAATTCTAGTGCTGGCTGAAATTGATTCAAATTGCATTCAGTGTTCTAATAGGGGACAATAATAGCATTTGACTTGTTTAAGGGTAAGGAAATAAGATGATGATTTATAGTCAGTGCTGGTTGGAAAGACCGAATTTGCTGTTGTGCTGGTTGCTCGGCTTGAGTGCCAGCTACTACCAACCAGCACCAACCAGAGTGCTACATCCTGGCCAGAGGTAATAGGGGCATACCGGCAGTCGAAATTGCATGAACAGCAGTGTTGGCGCTAGGACTTATCTTTTGGGGGGAAATTCCCATCTTCAAGAAAAATTTGGGGGGGATCTGACAAAAGGGGGGGGATTCTGACATTTGTGATTAGTTGTCAGCCTACACAGAATGCAGTGCCATCACATTTTGCGATTGATATTTTTTAGCAGGTGTCACCCAACACAAGCCCGGTTTGGATGAACAACTGTATGCATGTTTTTTTCTCAGAAATATTAAACAACAGCAGAAATGCATTGTATGTTTGAGTCATTGGGCCTAGGACCTTCAATCTCCCGGCCCCCATAACAAAAAAATCTGCCACTCTAGCACCCAAACCCCGTCCCACGCTATGCACCCTCTGTGGCGGCGATCTTTGCAACTGACCCAACAGATGTAGGCCTATGGTCAGCGCTGGAGAATAATTGATGCCCTGAGCAGGTGCAAAACTAGGTGTTAGTATCTCACCAGTACTGGCGCTGACGCATACGCGGGTACTATATCCAGCACGTTTGTCTCAGATTGAATTTCTCCCTCCCTCCCGACGCCTCTGATTGTATCGCAACCATTCTATTTTATCTTACTTCCAAAAAACCAGCCAAAAATGTGTGTCCCATACCTGAAATCCGTTACCTTTTCCCCAAGCAAGGCTAGCATTGACTCCCTATCACATGTAAAATTAGTGTGAATACTTTTAGATTCAGCTGGGCCTGGCTGGCAAATCGTATTACAAGCAACAACAGCCAAACCTACACATGTGGCCTAGCCTTGGCGACGTGGCTAGCCTGCAGTATAATTACTATAAGTATAACCTAGCCTATGCACATATTGTATTGGGAAGGTGAGATCGTGAATGAAAAACATTGGGTAAATACTCTAAAAATCGTACACTAGCTGTAGTAGAGCTAGCAAAATAGGAATATTGCAAGTATTTTATTTTGGCCTCGATCAATTAGTCTGCGAGTATGCCGAACTTTGAATGAAGACGTTAGGGCCTATATCATACAGCATATGTTATACAGGGCCTAACTATGTGCAATGAAACGCATTGTGATGTTGCACTGTAGTGCGGACCTCCATTAGACTCGCCATTGACTTATACACTAAATTGCCTCCGGTTCAGCGGTCCCTGGCCCTTGTGGGCCCTATGGGAGGCCCATGCCGCCAGTCATTTGAAAGAAGAGAGGGATCTCAAGGGCACTTACCAAATTACACATAGTTGACCGATTACTTTTTCTAGATAGAGGAAGCTCGAAGTTGGGGATGACTTTCACTCGACGAATTCTGTACCGACACCAGATTTTGTCCATTTCTCTGGGAAGGGTCACAATGGTTAAAATATACCTGGATTCCCAACAAATTCACACCATTTGTACTTTCAAATATGCCCTTTCACTTGCAGCAAAAAACCAAACCCCCCATCCAGATATTATTAAGTAACAGAACAAATGGGTTCAAAAAAGTTTTTAAGGCACTATTTTTTTTAAGGTTAGCAGAAATCTCCGCGTATGAATATCGCTAATGGGCGTCCTCTACCTGTAATGTACGTCCTCATTAGACTCCTCCATTGACTTATACACTAAATTGCCTCCGTTTAGCAGTTCCTGGATCCTTGTGTGCCATACTTGGAGGCCCTGCCGCCCTTCATTTGAAGCAGAGAATGTATCATCATGGCACTTACAAATTACCATACGTGACCGATTACTTTTTCAGCTAGAGGACTCGAAGTGGCGATTACTTTCACTCGACGTAATTCGTCCGAACACCCGTTTTGGTCCAATTCTCCTGTGAAGGGTCAAATTGGTTAATATATAACTGGATTCCCACCAAATTCACACCATTTGGTTTACTTTCAAATATGCCCTTTCACTTGCAGGCCAAACAAAGCCCATCAGATATTGATAGGTATCAGAAAAATGGGTTCCAAAAACAGTTTTTAGGCACTATTTTTTGAAGGTTATCAGAAACTTCCGCGTAGGAATATCGCTAATGGGCGGCCTCTACTGTACATATCTTGCCCATAGAATCATAACCCACTTAGGAAACTAGAAGCCGCTATTGAGTTGTTTACTTGAAGCACATTGGGTGCTCGGTAACCGAGTATTGTGCATAGCTGTTCGCAGGGCTCCGAGGAACGGAGTCGTCATCATCGTATACGAAGGCTCTACTACGTCAGGCATATGACTTCTGTGGTCTTGCGAGCTTTCACAATTTTAGAATGGAATTTTTTTTATGTGCCATTAATAAGTACTGTCTTCATGTGTTTGTTTTGTTAGTGTTTGCCAATCTCCATCGCAAAAAAGATTGCGGGAATTCCCCGCATACGACAAATTTCTTCTCTGTCGGGGAATCATGAGAGGAGTGCGCGAATTCCCGGCAATCGCGCACCTTAGCGCGAACACTGAACAGTGTGCACTCCATCTTCTGAACTCCCCTGACAATTGCACTCCTATAAGCATGTGCCAAACTTGGTTCACCCCAGCACCCCCCCCCCCCCCCTCCCACCTATAGTGAATATCTAATGAAAGGGGAGTATGGAGCAGGGATGTAGCTACAACTTGTCGGGCTGGTTGGTGTAATGCCAGCACTCGGCCTGACCAACGGCACTCACAGCAAATTTAGTTCCTGCCAACCAGCAACTGAGATATAATTCCTAGTTTTTACTCTTAAAACACAGTTGAATGGGAAATTGTCACTGATTAGTAAATTGTCTCAATTGGTGCCAATTTTAGCGCGGCACTAAAATTTGGCTAGCACATACATCCCTGTACATGAGAATTTCGAATTTCTTGCATGATAGAGAGCATGTGTGCACAATACTTAACAACCCTGACCGTCTTATTGGTACCGACCCGATATTGGTTCACAATAGCCTGTATAGTCAACATAGGAGGATTTTCCCAATCCCTAGGCCTCAACTCCATAGTAGGATCCCAGCTCCATGCCCATTGAACTGAATGTAAAGTAGGCACAAACCTGATTTCGGTGAGTTTTTTTTTCCCCCGCTCGGTGCCAATGATACTTCTGAGGAAAACGAGGGAGTTAATGACCAAGTGTACTGAAAATCTGGAAGTTGACATTGGGAAATGGTTGTGATACAATTCTCCTGAAACAAATTTTCCTCCTCCCTCCCCACTTGAGCACAAGGGCGCAACCTCATGTTAGGATTAGTAGGGGGGGCGTCAGAAAGAAATTGGAGGTGGGGTCTAAAGCAATCTATAGGGATGTTTTGGATGGGTGTATGGAGGCCATCATGAAGAGGAGGGGTACCAACCCCCACCCCAGTGGTCGCAGATATTTCTCATAGTGTTCAAAAGAGATCGGAATCGGGCCCGATATGGCATAACGTGTATCGGTATCGGTAAATTACTTCATCTAGTGTCCGATCACGGAGATACCGATTACCCATAGCACATGCGGCCCAGCAGACAAATTTCAAAAAGTTTCCGCTCAATTGGAACACCAGTACGTACACACACTGCAAAATATACACGGTTGAAGCAAGAAGTCTGGCCAATTTCCACAATGCGGGGCAGTCCCCCCCCCCTCCGAAACCCGCCCTCCACGATCAATAAAACTCACAACAACGATCGTTCATTCAGCCATACATAACTAGGTTAGATTGCTGTGCACGCTTTACACTGCACATATGACATGAGACAATCCGAATGGCAGGTGCTACCACATAACCATTGCGATGTGGCATGGTTAAGAAGCAAGACACGGCCTGGAATTTGAATGTGAATGTGCTAAAATCATTGCGAAAACTAATAAATTCTCATCGTTGTACCCAGTGAGAAATTGGTGAATTAAACAATTCATTCTGGCATTGAGTACCGTAGGTCTACGGAGTCACAGGCCACAGCAACATTTTAGTAGATCGGCGACCGCTACCGCTCAAGGTTCGGTCGACCACAGGGCCAATGGGGAAAATCCCATAGACGTTAAGTGTGGGTGGAGAGATGAATCGAACTGTTGATGTTAACGCACTACAAGTGTGTACACACATACACACTGTGTTTGTGTGGTGTATGCCCGGAAAGTATTTTCAGGCTTCTCGTCAGCTGGCGCGCGTATGGACTTTATGATATTCACAAGAGGATCGGAGCTTCTGAATCCATTGCGAAAGCTGGCGTATATTGTTTTGTTTCCTTCACCGGGAACCAAACATATGCATGCAATAAAAGTATGGAATCTTTTTGAATTAGTATTGACGAAAAAAAGCTGAATTAGCTACCCTGTAGGTCTATTGATGGGCCTTTAGCTCAGGAAGTTGCTTGAAGCAATGACATGTGAACGTGTAAATGTGCTGAACTTGAATAATCGGTATCGGTATCGGAATGCGACCGAGTATGAAAAAATAATCGTTAAGCGGTAACGTCCAATATTTGCATAATCGTTTGAACACTAATTTTCATCCCTGACATCCTCCTCAGGCTAATTCTCCTCTTGAAGATCAATCTGCCTACCGCAGGTGTTGAGGTGAACAATTTTTTTTCTTTTTGGGGGCCAAAAAAATATGTCCATGTGGAGATGGAGAGTGTTTAATGGAGGGCAAGAGGGAAGGGGAGGGTAGGGGGTGCCAGAGGAGATGTCTAGTAATCAAACATGCGAATGCAACCACGTCAATTTAGGCTGTTTCAAATTCAAGCGATTTTGATGCACCTGTTGATTTTGTCCCCCGTGGGCACGACAAACAACCCTCTTCAGTGACTTCCTGGGGGAACCCTCAACCTAAGGTCCTCCATTTCCTCCTCCCACATCATATAGACCTTGTTTCTATCGTAATTTCAGCCACTTGTTAAACCGTGTCATCACCCCCTTTGTCCCCCCCCCCCCCCCCAATCCCATCTTGGTAGCCAAAACCTTGACCAGCCTATCAGTTAACTGAACCCGCTTGACAATCAGGATGCGTCTGGGAGGGAGAAGTCTCTCCACCCTCTGTGACTGCTTTTCTTGAGACGGTAAAAAAAAATTAAAAATGGCCGCAGGCAGGGTCGTTGGGCGAAAACAAAGTTGTCTGAAAAATTAGTGACATGCTTCACATCGTGCAAATAAGCGAAGAAACTCAGTTCGCCAACAAAAATAGATAGAACATGGCGCGCCGTCGGATCAGGGACGACCACTTTTCTTTACCCATTCAAGATTTTCTTAGACGATTATAAATGGGGATTAATTATAAGGGAGGGATTCAGTGCATCCGGTATGTTGCTCGGAGAGTTCAACAATATGCACAGGCTGGCAGGGAATTCCTGAAGGGTATTTGAAGAAAAATGTCTTAATCTGAACATCCACCCCTTGCGCTGCAATGACGTCCTGATGAGTCCTCCTCATTGTGCAGGACATCGCCCCACCTTCCACTGATGTCAGTTGTACATGGTAGATTGTCTTAATAATTGCAACCTGTCTACTACAACATACAGTTGTTTGAAGCCCTGTTAGTCCACTTTATCTTCAGACATCCTCCTTGGCTGGGCTGGTGAACACGCCTCAGTTACGTAAATAGCTCGGTAGTAGCACCGTCTCCGCATCGTCGCTCCCGGATACTATTCCCCCCTGCATAATTTTGTATCTCTCTTCTTCCCCACAGACGCACAAGGCTCGGATCTATTAAGGGTTTGAGGATGTGAAGCAGACCGATCGTGCGAGAGCGACGTCTACATCGAAGATGGAATCATCAAGTGAGCCTAATTTCATTACGGACCAAAAACGCAGCAGTTAAATTACTTCCTGGGGAAATGGGCTAGGGAGGGGATAATTGAGTTTTAGGGATGATAGAATAAAGTTCTATGGAAAAAACAAGAGACAATGAGTTTAGGTCACAAATATTGTTGCTGGAGTACAGCGTTTTGGCATTTGACCTTCTAGACGCGAGATCCATAATCAAATTTGTCGCTAGATATGGAGAACAAACATGAACAGCTGTGGGGCGTCAATCCATGAAAAGCACACATCGATCTTTCAGTTCTTCTAATAATAGCATTTGTGGCTAGTTGTATAGCATTATGGAATAAATTGATTTTGATAAATGAGATACAACATTTTTACACAGAGAAAGTTGCAGTTCTGTGGCGTGGGCAAAAAGCCAATTAGATGGTTTCACCCTTATGTTTGATCCCTTATTCAAATCATCAGTATACAAGCAGCTATACCACAAGCCTGTCATATGTGTTCATGTATATCTTTGTTTCTCTTGGCTAGTATGTGCATTCATCCTAGCCTACAATCCCCGCCAAAATTGTTGGAACACTGCATGGCTTCCAGCAGAAGGATTTCTGTCAGCCACAGTACCCTCCCCCCATCCCCCCCCTGTTCAATGTTGGTCTCGTGGTCGAAAATCCTGCAAGTTTGAAGAGAACAACATTGAATAGGGGGTGCGGGGGAGGTGTTCCAACTAATTTTGGCGGGGATTGTAGGTTTTTCCTAACGTAGGTAGCTCACACCTTCTTTCATATCAAGTGACATTGCACCTTGCTCTCGCAAACCCCCGCCAATTGTTCGTTTCTTCCTACAGGCAAGTCGGGAGAACCTCATTATCCCGGGCGGGGCCCGTACCATTGGGTGGGGGAGCTGATTATCCCGGGGGGGCGAACCCCCCACACCCACATGGAGTGCCCTTTCATGGGCACGGAGCGGTTGATGATTTCTACCAGGGTACCAAGGCTGCTCTCGCTGGCGGAACCACCACAATCAGTGAGTACTCTGACCAGTCAACCACCCTCGGAGTCCGGATTTTGAAGGACCTGTATGGCGCAGAGGAGGCGGGAGGGGGGGGGGCATTGGAAATGTGTTCTCCTGGCTGGATAAAATTGGTGATTTGGAATGCTCTTCACCGGAACAGTCCTTCCATCTGGTAGGGAAGACTGCAATCTGAAGGGAACTTGTGCATTTTCAAAGGTAAATGTTGCAGAATTGTGAGTAGATACTGGGCCTCATTCCAACCTCCCAGGAATTGCCTGCTGGTGGGTTCTCTCACGAGATTGCAACTCAGAGTGCGACATGGCGTACCCCCATAGGAGGGGGGGGGGGGGTTGGGGGTCATAAAACCCCCGCATGACCCAAGGGATCAATAATTTTTAAACACGAAAACTGAGTTTTTGCCGTCTCAGGAAGTTTTGCAGGTGTTATTTAGGAGTGGTTGAGACCATTTAATGAGGGCGCCCTTCCCTTGGGGTTCGACCTGAAAACCCCGCCCCCCCACCCACCCCAGTAACCACTCCTCGGTATGCCGCCTGGGTGCGAATGGGATCTCTGTCAATGAAGCTAAAATGCGTCTGGGGAATATCTCTAGAGAGGATACTATATCCAGCATAGTGTCTAGCATGGTGGGGGTGATTTTAGTGAATAGAACATGGAAATTGTAGGTGTGCATTTTTTCAGAATTCCATTGTTTTTCACATACAAGCTCTCAGGCACCAACCCCAGCTGCTCATTGGTTCCTCACGGAGCTCTGGCTCCCAGCTGGTTGATGTGCAAGAGATATAAGGGCGTCCTGTTGGATATCAATTGAGCTAAGATTTGAGTGGAGATGTCTTTTGGAATTGAATTTTGGGTTCGCTTGGTGGGGGGGGGGGAAGTTACTGGTTGTCACATTTCACATTTTTTTCTCATCTCAGGGCATTGAATAGGTTTTCTCTCTTGCTCATCAATTACTCCATTTAAAAAAAGGAACCTTAAACCTTTTTTATTCTATGGAGGAATACTTTTCAAAATGCATCTATTAGAGTTGCTCTAGTAACTGTATCAATTGCGTCTGTTTTTCACAACTCCGCCTCACATTTGCATACTAGCAGCCTTTATATGCCTGACAGCACTGATTATGACTCCAGCACTGCAGTACTATCGCCTCATATTTTGCGATGCGATGATGGATTATACCTTGCATTCCTACATTTCAGGGCTGAATTAACCGTAGGCCACCAGGGCCATGGCCGTCGGATTTTGAGCTATGGCCTTAGTGCCCTAAAAATTGCACTTCTTTCAAGGCCATTTGGCTTCCAGTGCCCACCGCAAAAGACACATTGACCAATAAATTTCTCTTTTTGGCTTGTGCTCTGCTCTGACAGTTTTAATGACCGTGCCCTCGAAAAACTGAAAAATGGCCTGCCCTCATAGAACCTTAATTCCAGCCCTGACATTTCAACCCTGTATATATGTAATTTCGAAAACATATTCTCATCTAATTTCACACCCAAATATTTGATGATGTTGACCTTTTGCACCTCCATAATGTTCACGATAGGCTTTGAGGAACGCATTATGCCTCTAGTATGTTAATATGAACATTACCAGTAACATTAGCCTGCTGTGTGTGGTGTGCATGTTCGTATCGTTAACACCATCTGGGGCTCTCCCCTTTAGTGCCCCTTTGAAGGTTTTCACTGTCACTCCCAGTGCGGTATTTAGGAGGTCTACAGTATCCCCTTTTTGCGAGCTTCTGATTGATCCTCCTCTCTCTTCTCCTCTAATTGAATCACTGCATCCCCCAGAAGGCTAGTCCTGGTGGAAGCCTATGAGAAGTGGAGGGGGAAGGCCGACTCCAAGGTCTGCTGCGACGACTCTCTACCCGTAGCCATAACCTGGTGGAGCGAACAGGTCGAACAGGAGATCGATACGGTCTGTAGAGAAAGGTAGGTCAACTTATAATCGCTAATACAATACGCTTTTTATCCTGAAGCTGTTCATTGGTTGTTGTCTCGCCTGAACAAAGTTTCATGAAGAGACTTAGCGATCACTTGTCTGTGTGTGTGTGTGTATTATTTATGTGTGTCATGTTTGGGTGGTTTGTGGGTGTATGTGTGGTCCCACTTCCTTCTTTAGCATGATTTCTCTGAAACGGTAATACCGGTTTTGATAAAATTTGTATGTAGTATTGAGGTTGGGTGAACACGATCTATTAAGGTGGATTAGCCTATTTACTGTAATTTATGGTTTAGGCTCGTTACGCGATGAAACCGTAGGTACTATGGTGAACTTAGTTTTGGCCATATTATACATGATTATAAGGTAGATTCACTGATTGGATTTTAAGCATAAAATATGCTAATTGAGTCGTCTAACTTGCATCATTTATGCGAAATTTACAGTTTGTGAGATTTTTCCGAAACTTGATGAATATGCTCTACCTTCAGTCCCAAAACTTTTTAACAAGGATTTGGGTCAATGGCGGTCTGCAATGTCATCTAATTTGCATGAATTTATGCATAATTTCAAAGTTTGCCAGATTTTTCAGAACTTGGTAGATATGGCTTAACCTTAACTCTCTAACATTTTTTCCATAGACTGGATGTCCTGGAGGTCATTCAGTGTGTCTATTTTTGCCTGGTTTTTCGGAATTCAAAGTTTTGGTTTTTGATTTTCATGAAGCTTCAATGGTCTGAACCTACCTTTAGTCCCCAAAAATGTTAACAGGGACTCGAGTCACGGGGGGTTTATGCGTGTGTTAAAGTGCCTCATTCATGAAAGTGTACAGGTTCAAATTTGTTGGATGCCATGGCAATGTATTAAGTGTGTCTATTGGCCTGAGTATTGAAAGTGAGAAAAGGGTCAATGGAAGTTGAATCTTGTGTCTAATTTGATATTTAGTCCACATTTCCCACAAAACATAACTGGTCAGTCGGATTCAGTCCTTACAAATTTGAAATTGGTTCCCTGGATTATAGGATTGTTTCTGTTAAATTTTAATACCAAAATCTTAAAGCAGCACATGGAATACTTTGTAATTGTTTGCATGTGAGATAGAAGAAACCACCGATCGCGCAAACAGGCTGCACACTGGGGCGATCGCCTTGTTTTCCCAAACTGGCAATCTAGGCTTTTGCAGAGATCTATAAAGTGAAGATGATTTGTATTAGCTTTTAACACTGATCGTGGTTACCGACCTGTGTGTAGGTATTTAGTAAATGCTTGTGTTACCAGCCTCAATTATTTTTTGTGTGACGGTTGTTGACAGTGTTGTAGTTGTAGTAGTAGTATAGTTTTGTGAGTTCGGTGATGGTGAAATTTATGGTTGGTGATGAAAAAAATGGGGTCATACAAGTTTCGTATTCAGTATTGTTAGATATTATTACAAAAACTGTATGGATGCCTCGGATCACATCTAAAGTAAACCCACAAATGATTCTTCCTTGCCATTTCAGGAGTGAGGCTGAATTCCTTCAAAATGTTCATGGCCTACAAAGATGTGATGATGGTCAACGATCACGAGGTAAGATCTGGCCGGTTGATCGCACCCCGACTCTTGAAAAAAAAAAAAAATATATTCAACTTTTGTTTTGGTGTGCCATGATGTGAGGCCCTGTTCAGGCATTGGAGAGGAGAAGGGTTAAGCACCCAATGCTCTACAAAATTGAGCTCAATATAACAAGTTGCTCGCATTACTGCATAGGCTCACATACTAGCATGCATTGACACACACCATCGGCAGTGATCCTGCCAAAGTTGTACAGCACATGGTTTTCAGCAGCGTTTAAATTAGATAAGAATGCAACGTGGTATGAATTGGACACGGCATGCCTCGCTGTTCATTTCACACTCTCAGCGTTCTGTTCACGAAGACTCGTAATCATCGGAATGCGGATGTTATGTGTCATCATCCGAACAGATCCATGCAAGGGTTGATCGATGCTCCTTAGAACCGCAGCAGGGTTGCATCGTGAATTTTTGTAATTTGCTACCAGAATTTTTATCAGACATATGCTGAAAGTGGATAGATTTTTCCCACCCCTGCTCCTGACAGACAGGGATATCCGATATTGTGTTCGACCCCCATTTTCGCATTGATGTTGGCATTTGCAGCAAGCTGTGTCAAAGAAAAACTGCTGTATACAGGCACTGTACACAGCTGCACTATGTATGGGACTGGTGGTGTACACTAGATTTGGTCCAGGCACAGGAAGGGTAATATAGTTCCTGTAAGTCAGTAGGAAATGAGTCGGGCACTGTACACGACTCGCCCTGGCCCTCGGCCTCCTCGAGCGCTCCATTCCCACTCAGTTAAACTTGCAGCATGAGCAGTCACCACTGCAGGAGAGTCAAAAGAGTTGATTTATCGCCTGTGTGACATCCTGGCTGCCCATGACCTGGAACATCCCCTGCCCAGTCTGTGGTGATTAAATTACACCTTTGATTGGCTCGCCAGGGGGGAGGTGCAACCTCAGAACCAGGGTCCTCTTACCAACTTAGAGAGGCTGCATCTATTGGGACTGACATCAGTTCTCACCATAGGTTTAAAGGGATTTCTGGTTGTGTTAGTTTGGTGAGTGGGTACTGTGTAGTATTTTCAAGAGGCAGACAGACCTAAAAAGCCAGTCCAAATCACACCCATGATTTTGACTCACTTGATCACATTTTTTTTACGCTAATAGGCAACTGTGTGCTTCTGCACAGCAAAATTCAATTTCCCAGAACTGGCCACTCACTAGACTGCTTGTCTTCTGAACACGTGGTCTTACACTGAACAACAGATATTTAGGGCCTTCATTGTGGGTGCTCCGAGACTCTTTCATCCATGACAGTTTTCTGTCATAGTTGGCAGTTTGTATGATTCCCCCACCTGTGCTATGGATACCAGGGTGGTTGGGTCCTGAAATGAACACTGCATGAGCAGGTAGGGCCGGTGGCCCAACTTTCTCTGAGATAACCGAGAGAAGCATTTTGTGCATCGGATGAATTGTGGGTGACCAAAATATGCATCCAGCAGTGCTCGAAAATATTTCAAAATTAGTAGCCCTTCTGGCTTCTTAGTGGCTGAATTTGGTAGCCCGGAAGGGCCCACTAGTGTCCGCCTGATTTACGGTGTTTAAATGTTACTCTCATGCAAATACTAACGCTTTGATGAAATTGAGGCAATTTGGTAATAGCTGTTTAACGCTTGGTAATTCCCCCTCTCAGTTTCTCGAAGGGGGATTTGAAATCAAGGGGGGGGGGGGGTTCTAAACAAGATCAGCGAATTTTCGGTACCATGCATGACGCCGAACATTGCCAGTTTTTAACAATAGGAAGAATGTGTTTGCTAGCCTCCCTGTCATTGGCCCAATTGTCTCCTGACTCCCTCTCTCCAATCAACTACATTGCAAACTACTGCTACACAAGTTACATTGTAGACAGTGGGTACATCGGGGATAATGCTACCCCATTCCATACCGTTCCTGTTAGCCATAGCTAAATGACTGTCGCGGAAGGGCAAATCCTTCACGGCAACCTTTTTCTGGCCCATATGAATGTTCTTTCCATGCAAAGTTGTCTTTTGTGTGAATATATGAGAAAAACAAAATGATAATTTTCAATGGCATTACTAATTCCCAAGGTAGCCAGCAGTAGGCCTAAGCTACTGAATTTGCTATGATTTTGTACAGGGACCACATTAGCCTAGATCAGAGAAGTGACTACCTGAAGACACCTTGCAAATAACATGACTCAATCTTTTTTGAAATGTGTTCGTATCAAACCCTCTACATGGCTTTTTCAATATTTGATGATTTTTAAAATGTTTTCAGATTGCAGATTTCAACGTTATTTTACAGTGAATTTGGTCCCCATTCCACATGGTTTACATAGCATGTGGCATGCACGCATTCTAAAAATCACGAAGGTTATCGATGCGCATAAAAATTGGGTTTTCTCTCATGCCCTGCAGTGTTCCTATGTCTGAAACACATGATATTATATCAATACATTGTGCCTGAAGTCTGAGATCGTGACTGGTTGAAAACCTGCAAAATTTGTTATCCTGTTGTGGCAACCAGTGCAAAAAAGTGTAAATATCTGACACTTGTGTAGTTGTATCGCAATTTGGGCGACCGAAATTATATTGGTGATTGTGCGATTGTTATGTGTTGGTATTAATATGGGCCCCATAATACTGTAAACGTTAAAAATACTGGGAGACTACAGATTACGGTAGCCCGACGGGCATTTCGCAACTGAAATCCAGTAGCCCGAGGGCACGAAGTGGAAGCCCCGGGCTACCGGCGCATAGAATTTTTCGAGCACTGATCCAGGCCTGCACGTTTCTTTACCCCCTTGGGTCTTGCATTAGGTCCAATTCTCCTCTCAGCGTCAGAAGTAGGTCAGGTTGTGTGAACAGTTATTTTCTTCAAACTTTGTCTATGAAAAGTTATCGACCCGTATATTACTCTTCTGGTCAACAGTTTATCCAGGCCTGCAAGAAACTGAAATCTGAGGGTGCTCTCGCTCGGTCATGCAGAGAACGGGGAAATTATCGCAGAGGTACGTACATCCAGAGGGTGTGGGAGGGGTGGGGGCAGGGGGTGGTGGGGGGGGGGGAAGAGAGATAAATATAAGACCCAACTCACATCTCCGAAATGACAGCCCAACCAGTGTTTAGACTCGCTGGTGTGGCATCACAGGAATGCTTCTCTAGTGAACAGACTACACATATTTCCATCATGAACGAACTGACTGCTCATGCATAAGCTGTCAGTTTGTTCATAAAACTGTGGAATTGCTACACAAGTGTCCTGTCCTTGCAGGCCAAGGGTACTTTCTCCACCCCTGCTCGAAGGTCAGGCCCTGTGGGATTTCAGTTGACATGTGTTCTCTCTCCCCCCTCCTCCACTCCTCCTACCCCTCTCCACTCTCCACCCCCCTCCCCCCTGCCCCATTATAGGCGGTAGGACTGGGGAGACCTAACCATCCCTAATAGTTAAAAATATTTTGTGGGTGGAATTTTCCCAAAACAGAACCTGACTATCCAACCATTAGCGCTAACACTGGTTATGGGGCTGTAACCAAAAACCTCAAGTATTCATAGTGTCCTAATCAGGTGGCATCAGATGGATGCATAGGAATGCCACTCTGCTGTTGGAGGGAACTGGGTGAATGTCAGTAGTCTGAACAGTGCTGTTGTACGTCAGATTGGACTCACAGGTTACAATGGGTACTTTGTGATGTGGCTGGGGCAATTGAGCGAGGATGTCGGTCATTTCTCCCTCTCTGTGTGAAAAGTCAGGTAGTATTCCATTAAATGAGACTGTTCGCGGTTACGGTTAATGAGATGATAATGCTTTTCTAAATCACAGTGATACACTGGCCATTCAATGTTGCAATAACAGTGCCAACAACAGCGATCTTTCCGAAAACTCCCCGACCGAAAACTCTAATTCCTACCCGCCACAAAACTCCATACTTATCAACAATTACGTCTGAAAAGTGGGATGAATTGGTTGGGTTCTCAAAGAGTTTAAAAATAGGCTGAAGGATAGAGCTATGGAGGGAATCTCTTCTGTACCCCTGTTAATTGGTGAGCAGGCGCCTCTGAACAGGCTTATCGTGCTAATGTGACCAGCCATGATATTTTCTCTCTCTGTCCAGAACCAGGATAAGGTATTGGCGGCAGGCATCACAGGACCGGAGGGACATTTACAGAGCACAGACCAGAAGAGGTAATTCATGTCTTTGAATGAAACATGCATTTGTATTGGCTGAAAATCAGCTGATGGTCCTCCATATAAGTCTGAAAGGCATTGCTAGTTTAAACCAGGTTGTACGTGAATCATGGTCTGTAATCATCTGGTTGCTGCAAGTGGCAGACCAGTTAATTATATCCCCACTTCGGGAGTATTATAGTTTTGCTTTTCTCAAAACTGCCAACTTTGTCTCCGCGACCGCCGCCGGAAGATTTTCGTATTAGCGCAAGGTTAGTCTTTTTAAACTTTATTGGAGATGGAAATTACTATTCACTTCCTAGGACTATTGGAATACACAGTGGGTGTTTGTATTCATGCAGGCGGGGTAACTTCCTATATGTATATCTCCGCAGAGACCTTTGTGGATTTCATTAGAGGAAGCACATTACATCATGTCCATTTGACCTTCAGTTTGGTCACTCTATCTGGTGATATGGTATGCACCTCTGCTGCTCAGCCCCAGTGCATCTTCACTTGGGTGACACTTTTGTCCCCAGGGGGAAATTACCAGAATGAGGCGACTGCTACTCTGCACAAGTCACCTCATGGAGCGCCTTTTACACGTGGGTAAGTGGGTATTATGAGACACAGCCTTGTCTAACAGTACTGCAGAAAAAGCCCTGTTGGCTATCAATGGGATTCAGGCTTGTAATCCACAAATTAGCGGGTCCCGGGAACTCGACTGATCGAGCTAGACAATCTTCCTCTGGTACAAATGCATCTTTGCTCTGAATCTTGCACGGTAGAGCAAGAGGCCCACCAACGCGCTATCATGTTTAGCGGACCAGGTCAATTGCCCGCTCTACATTGTCCACGTCATGGCCAAGTCCTGCGCCGACACCATCTCAAAGGCAAGGCAAGACGGTGAGTCTGTCCACATCTCTCAAAGAGAGAGAGTAGCTCCTGGTTACGTGTATCATGCTTGATAACACATGTGTTAAATAAATAAAAGAGACTGGAGCAGGGGAAAACGAGGGCCGGGCAATTGGCATGTCGCTGTTTGGTGAGACTATCACAGTCCCCACATTTGAGGTACCCGTCACCGGAGTGGCATTGGCTGACAATGGGTATCTTGGTCTGCATCCTCAACTGGACTGGTCCTTTCCTCTATTCAGCAAGTATCCCATGATATGTATCCCATGTTTCCCATATCCCATGTTTCCAGCGAGCCAGAAAATTGGAGGAACATGTCAGGAAAATTTGTGGAAAACAAAACATGTCACATAGAATCTTAGGATATACTAATATAATTATTATTTTCCTAAAATTTGACATTCTGAATTGCTTCTTCTTCACTGTGTTCTGGGCATTGACGTTATTGAACTTTCAACTGAAATATCTGGGTTCACTGTGGGGTATAGGTTGTTAAAAACTTGGAGCATTCTGTGCGCACAATATTTTGGGAAACATTTGTAAGTTCTGGCTCCTTGTGGGGTTGTTAAGTGATAGACTAGGCCTGCAGATTTATCTTCCGTTCTCTGTGAGTGTGCCACAAGGACTATCGTGGGTCTGCAGTAATTTACAGACCACCTTGATTGATGTTTTCACAGCACAGTGTAAATCGGTAACTCTACCTGTCATGGTATTGGCTTTGAATTTAGCACATGAGCAGTTGAGTTGGGAGATACATTAGGAAGATGAAGACGTTAGAACTGATATGTGTAAGCAACCAACATTTTTATATGCAATTGTTTCCCCCAAGTGTGGGATCTTGCAATGACTTCTTCTTTCTCTTATATATTCATATCACAAGCATCATTAATGAACGAACAAAAAAAAACACTCAAGGTACGGCTGAACCAAGAGTGTAAGACCAGAGTGTGCCACGAGGATCTGTCCTGGGTCCACAGATGTTCACATTATCACTTAGCAACAATAACCCCCATAGGCTTGTTACCTTCCACAGAAATCTGTCACTGTAGTGCACTAGATGGCATAGTGCTCTGCTTTGCATACAGCCCATTATTCAGATAAAGTATCCTAACAAATCCTAGCTATCTAGAACCTGAATTGTGCTTCATTTTCCGCAGGCAAGGTCGTATCGGTGAGGCAATTGCAGCTTCCGTCGCAGTCGACGGGACCCACTACTGCAGTCACGACTGGAGGCACGCAGCCGGCTACGTGCTCAGTCCCCCGCTCAAGCTGGATACCTCAACACCACAATATCTACTGAAATGTGCCGCAAAGTGAGTTCAAACTCTCGTTGGTGACCCTGTTTCATGATGACGCTGCCCGGCATCGAATGATAGCATGATACACGTGCTGCTGATCCTTATATTGGTTGATGAATACTGTCCACAAATATCGCATTCCCAATTCAGCTCTCATAAGACCCTGTTCAAACTTCCATGCAATACAGAACACCTGGCAACTACAGAAATCCAGTTTGGTTAGTGTACTAAAATCTTCAAACCACTTGACTGAAACCTTGATCCAAAGTCAAAGTATTTATTCCATTTTAGCAGTCTACATCATTATATCCCTGTGACACTGGAAATTGTACAAGGATAGTATGGTTTCGGGGTGCAACTGGGAACTCTAGCCATTAGCGCAATAACTCTTTTAGCGCTTCATCCGATTGATCTGAAACTTGGTACACATGTCCGCTCTAGTGAAATCTCGGATGAGTTCGAAAGCAATTGGGCATCACTGCATGTCTGATGCCCTTTATTTGCGAGTTTTACACAAAAATATTAGGTTTATCTGATTTACACAAAACTTGGTGGTTGGGTCACCCGAGGTCAATTTTTCATTTTTTAGTCCATGCACTAAAGAACAACTGGCAACTACAGAAATCCAGTTTGGTTAGTGTACTAAATCTTCAAACCACTTGAAAAGCATCCGAAAGCAAAGTGTTGATTTTTTTTCTTGCAGTCCACATCATTCTTCTCTGAGATTGGTTTTAGATGACCTTACCTCATCTGGGTGATTGTGAAGGATTCTACCCTCGCGTAGCTATTCATTCGTGTCCAGTGCTCTGACTTTGCTTGATCGCTGCTTTTTGTAGGTGCTTGCACAGTAGCCAGGCTGAAGCATAAACCTATAACAAACTATAATACAACTTTGTTATGTACTTCCCTTACCGAAAACTTGGCAAAGAAATGGGTGACAACATGGTTATTCGGGGGTACTCATGTCAGGCCACATGTTTGTCAGTGATGACAAGGGAAGCATTTTGTTTGGTCTTTTTGTGTTGACATGGCCAGGGCCGAACACGACCCGGCATGTTCACTTAGCAGGACCGACTGGGTCAAACCATGCCACTATCAACCATGCCACTGTCAACCATGTCAACCAGTTTTCTCATTGAAAACTATGAAATGTGGCATGTTCTGTGACAGGGTCTATGATAACAATCCTGTCTTTGCTGTGACGCCCCTGACGACACCCATGTTTTTCGTCAGATTTGGGTTGTCACAGGCTCCCCCCCCCCCCCATAAGAGAAAAAAAATCCAAGTATACAGATTTATGCGCAAGAATGAATATTCATTTTTATGAATGCCTCTTCCTTTTTCCTTGTTATAAGTCACAAATTGCTCTTCCACTTGTGTAGATTCCATAAGCAACCATTGCATTTTGCCTCTCCCGTAACATCATGAAATAACTCTACAAAGTGACATCAGGGCTCGAAATAGCATCGCCCGCACGCCAAATGCGAGTGTAAACTGCTGCGGGCGGTGAGAGTTACTGTTCTGTAGCCCGTTTGGCGAGTGAAATAAATTTTGCCTGAACGCAAACATCGTCGTCAGGGTTTGAAACAGGGGGCGCGTAAGAATTGAACCGCAGAAAAAGAGAAGATATAATAAGAAAATTGTGTTCCAAATCAATGATACTTTGAAAGATTGTTAAAAAGCAAGTCAATTTTCTATCAATTCCACAAAACAAAACTACCAAAATAACCAAGATTAGGCTTCAAATCATTACAATACGACGTAGCCCATTCATGTAATGTACCGTGCGAGCCCGCCTTTCGCCGTAGCGCGGAGCTGGCTTGCTGAATGTGATGTATTTACTGTGCTGTGTATATATTGAATACACCGGATGTTCCGTCCGAAAATTGTTGACATCGACATATCACCGAGTTACTATGTTTCAATTGGATTGTTGATTCAGAGCACAGGGGCATGGGAAAAACAACTGTCACTACAATATGCACAACATCTTAGTTCTTCACGTTGATATTGGCACCACTGGTACATATAGTAGTTATTATGAACATGTGTTCTGGTAGCAAATCACTGTAAAATACGTTAAAAACAACAATCTTATTTCTTCCAAAAATTTTAAATGATGAAACAGACATGTACATTGTTAAATGTTCAGTGCTTTTCATGAAAGTTTCAAGCACCTTTTTTGCAATGTGTCTTCAGACGGTGGATTCAAATTTCTAGGCTAAACTGGGTCCCCTGTATGAAGTGATAGTAAATTCAACAGCTTAGCAAGGTTGGGCTTGTGGACATAAAATGAGGACCCCTGTCTTGATACTCTTCTACGGAAAAGAATAGCTGCCCCCTGAGAGAACTTATGGATCATAAGAAAATTCCTGATACAGGTGATGCAGGCGTGAAGTCCCCAGTTTCATTTCAAAAACTGTCTAAGACCATATACCTATATAGGGGCCCACTGTAAAAGTGCCTGAGTTACGCCCACTGCTTGAAAACCTCCAAGAATAAAGGAGATAATTGATTGAATAGCCATGCATATGATAATGGTTATTACACGAAAATCATTCACATACAGTGTAGTGCATCGCCAAGCCCGAATTTAAATTAGCAACTCCCTCCTCGCACCAATATTGTGTGGAATCTGTTGCAAATGAAGGAATAATGATACAGAGCAATACACAAAGGCTTTACCTTTTTTCGAAGGGGTCGTGAGGGTAGTACTAATAGTTTCGTACCCCGTTACACCAAACTTTTATTTGATGGGGAATTTCCAAAGCAATGGATGTAAAAAAGAACATCACTGTTGCTATCCACTGATTCACCAGTGTACATGAACTTAAAACCGTAGAGTAGGCCATATCGCATCATGGGAGAGCCTAAACGCACTTGAATTGAATAATATTAACTACAAACTAAGGCAAAATTGGCTCGACCCGTTTAAAATGGCCTCCTGGATCTAATCCCTAAAATAAAATTTCGAAGAGAAAGGGCTAAATGTGGCGAGCGACACACATCATATCAAAGCTCCCGCACAACATTTTGCTGATTACCGGTGGCTTGTAGCATGAAAAGAGGGGGGGGGCTATACATCCATCGTCGCCTCTGCATTCTCAATTCTCATGTATCCTCATATTTTCCTTCTTAACGTATTGTTCATCACAAATGACCTGTGTTATACACACATAGTAGGACAGTTTTGCAATATTTTCTCCGATGCTGGATAGAAAATTGGTAATGGAAAATAACTCCCTTGGAGATCGACTATATCCTGACCGCGATGTACAGAGCATTAGTAAGAACAAGGGTAATATTTTTTTTCCTTTTGCAGGGTGAGTGGAAATAGTCCTGCGGGCGACCAAAATTGAGGATCACTAGCCCTTCGGGCGAGTGAAAAAAAAAAGTTAAGGGAATCCCTGGACACTGCCAAAACTTCAAATTGATAAGATGAAAAAAAAGGAAATTTGGAGCTTATGCGCCACCAGCATGGAGGGGGGGGTGGGGGGGCGATGTTCCCGACACCTCGGCCTGAGCTCACCTGCTGTGAATTTCCAGACAGCAGGGGCCAGTGCTGCCTACAGCAGTTTACTTCCCTGCCCTTGTCAGTCTCTTATGCTGAGGCCAGCGAGAAGACGTAGGACAAACAGGTACCATTCTTTGGTATGAATCGACCGGGATTCGAACCGATCCCCCGGGGGGGGGGGGGGGTGTGTTAGGCCCATGCTCTACCAATTGTGCCAGCAACTGGAAAACAACCAAATTGAGGCGGCTGCCCGGAAATTCATAATGGACTGCAATCAACATCAGGAGTAACTCATTTTAAATTCACAGTGGTGCCATACAGTGATGCGACAGACAACTGTACCTTCAACACAGAACGCAGAAGAGAAATGGGCAAGGACACTTCACAAGATACCCAACGGTGTCAACGGCGTGGAAGACCGCATGTCCGTGGTTTGGGAGAAGGGCGTGGTAAGTCTGATGCGTTTTTTTTCCGAGGCCATTTGCTGCGGAAGTACCAGAACTGTGGGTACTATTGTCGAAGAGCAATGTTTGTAGCATTAATGTAGTAGAGCAATTTGGAAATGCCAATTCATGATATAGCTGGAGAGAGAGACGACTAGGTGCGCTTTCAACCCCACTTGCAACGAAGGTATGTTCAGTTATTGTTACATATTTATTACCATGTTGTGTCATTGAATGAGCCTGCTCTACAGTGGTAGTCATGCACTACTGAACTGCTCGGGGGTATATACAAGATTTCCCCATAGCTCTTATCATTATGGCCTATCATTAAAACTGTCACTCTTCTTCACAAACCAAACAATATTCCTCCAAGTTTCACTATGTATTGTTGAACAGTATGGGGGGGGGGGATCTGTAAGACTGTTTTGGGCTGGTAGGATGGGTAATTTCCATCAGAGGAGTTTGAATGATGGTTCTGCCAATTGTTTCATGTGCATTGTCGAGCTGGCCAGTGTACCCATATGACCTGTGACACCATAGCATTAGCATATCATCAGCTAAACAGCCCAAAGATCCAAATGCCGAGATGTGAAGATGGCAGGAGATTGAGGAGTTTCACACTTAAGCCTGCCTCAAGGCCCTTCACATGCGGCGCGCGACGCGACGCAACGCGATAAAAAGTTGAAAGCACTAAGATTAGTTAGGCCCTTCCCCCCGGGCGCGAGACGCGACGGTAGATACGACGCGGATATTTGAGTTGAAAATAATTTCAACTTTTTGTCGCTTGTCGCCGAGTGTCGCGAGCGATATTTTTCGGTGACCAATCAGCGCGCTCGAAATCAACAAAACTAAGCACATGATCGGTTATGTAAATGTCCATTATATAGTTCTAGAAACGTGGATAGCATGGATGTATAGGAGAAGGAACGGGATGGTTATTACCGGTGGAATGGAGTATCGATGACATAATATGGTAAGTGATTTAGGCAGGGTATAGTTATTACATATAAATGCTCTTCGATCACATGACAAAATATTCCCGCCGCACGAACAAAAAACACGTGAGCGATAAAAACCATCGCCCGCCGGTGGAAGGTCCTGCCCCTTTTTTATCGCGTGTGTCGCGTAGCGTCATGCGCATCGGTCGCGTCAAGACGGTGTGAAAGCGCCTTCACAGTACGGATTTGCTGACCGCGAGGATTAGACAGCTTACGGTTCATACTCACGCGTCGCGTATCACCGTCAATGAGGGGATGACCTCAACACCGTAGCCACTGCGAGCAGCCAGACTGCCGCATCGTTGCGGCGAATTTGGAACGAGTTAAAAAAGGTTTGAAGGTCTGTAAAGGCAACACTAGTTTTTGCGAGGGTGAGAAATACAAAATAGTGCAGAATGGACTGGTTGAATAGCTCATCTGAAAGTAGTATTCTTTTCGTTATCAGTGGTCCTACTTACTTAAAAAAAATTACGCAGGACAATACGAGCAGAACCGTTGCCAAAAATGAAGATATCCCCGTGTGTCTTGCTGGAATTGCTCAGTGCGGTCCAAAACAATACGGACACTGTCTGGGAACTCGACCTCAGTGAATTTGCAAGGAGTCGCAAGGAGCTTACGGCTGCCATGCGTCACCACGAGCGGCGACAGTAAGCGTTTGCCGGCTTGAACTCCATAAAGTGTGAGGTTAGGCTTAACTGCAGTGTGTTAAACAAGGCACGTATCAGCAGTTTCATGATGCTATGGATGCATATGGAAAAGTGTAGTGGAAGCGGATGTGGTAGCCCCCATAGGGGAAGTTTCAAGAATGGCCATGGGTGGTAAATATTTTCAGTCCTGGAGGCGGTCCGCAACTTCATTAATCTTTTCATGGGCCAAGATGAGGTAGATTGATTGCTTGAAAAATCAGTTAGACTTAGGTCATGGTGTATCGCATGCCAGGGAATGAAGCCCCCCGGCTAGGGTTACGTTATGCTATTTTACCTTGTGGACACTACAAAAACTTTATGTTGAGTGTTGCGTAAATCTATCTAGCAGCCGCCCTAAGGACAAATATGATACAGACTTTCAGACGATTTGGGCAGATGTTATACAGCCATCTGGAAGATCAGGGGAAATATCTGGGAAATCAGATGGCAACACCTCTCACAAGTGTGTTGGTGTGTTGGTTGGTGTTGTGGGGGTGGAAAGATGACCAACTTAAAAAGAAATTCTGTATGTGGAAATGTCAAAAAGGGGAGGGAGAACACATCTCCCCACACTGTCACCAGTTGAACACCATTAACGGTCATACTAATAAAAACATTTTATTTACCAGCTATGATATATTATTAATTAATAACTATTAATCCTTCCCTACCCATCAAACACCGGTATAAATGACCCGTCGGTTTGTCGCCGTTACGAGGCACCAACGCTGCCAAGATAATTCAACCTGTACCCACAGAAGGGCGTGATACAGGCGGTCTCAGACGCAGACTCGTCATAATGGAACCCTAACGCGACAAGTCCATCTCCAAGGCAACTACGCATCACCAGGTAGCGGGGGTGTGAGGAGTGTGGTCCAATCATCTTGTGTGTCACGAATACTGTTGTGTGCCCATACTGTGGAATGTGTGAGGTATATAACTGTACTGCATTCGCTGGTTTTATTCACTTTGGCGGGTACCTCATGCAGGCTAGTGAGCGAGTATAATGATGTAGTGAGTATATTATGAGGGCCCAGGGTAGTGTTCATAGTCTGACATTTGGCCTCGGAAGGCGGCATCCGGGGGATGACTTTCGCTAGGCATGTCTAACTAACTCGTCAACTCTTCATACAATGATATTATTAGACCACTGTGACACAACATGAGTTTTTACACAGCCAGTAGCACCTTATTCCATGTGCCCCTACCTGAAGAGGGTAATTCAAAGAGGAGATGGTACTTTGCTTGTGATGCCACCCTCACCGCTGAAATATGTCAACAAACAGATTAGAAAACATCGGGCCCGAAAACAGTTTGAGGAGGTGAATCCAGGGTCTTTGCTGATCCTGTTTGTGGTATTGCAAGAAAGGGGTTTTCCTCATGTTTTTTTTAGCTCTTTTCTAATCTGGGCAGTTTTACGTCTCATGCTGCAGGAGTCAGGAGGGATGGGAAGATGGAACAACCCACAGTATTATCACCGAGCCTACTCCTCCTGTGACAACTCTGGACCTGTTCAAAGCACATCGACTTGATCTATTTATCAGCTGTAATTTCAAAGTCTCATGGCCGGAGTACAAGTGGCCTCTTAAAATTAAAGTTGTATGTTTTAACGCCTTCTTCTTTCCACCATGCGGATTAGACCGGGGCCCGATATAACGTGTGAATGCAGTGTGAGTACAGTGACTTTTTAAAAGCTGGATGTTTTGCCGGGACATTGCGACCATTTCTGTAAAAGAAGTGCATACCGAACCACAATACTAACAGAACATTGACTGAAAGTCTTTGATCCCTTGAGCAATATTTGATATTGTTTCGAAGAGTATTATCATCTCCAGCGTCCCCCCCCCGTTAACAACTGCGCCGTCTCGATGAAAGTATGTTCTCAGAATTGCGCAAAACATGCGAGTAATGTGAAGTTTGATTGGGATTATACTTACCATCAATGCTGTGGCGAGGGATTACTTTCCCTTCTAAATGTATGATTCACAATGATTACCCTCCCGTGGTACATCCCGTAAATCAGTGACCTTTTTGCTCCAAATACCGAAGTCTGATGGGTCGACCGCATCTCGAACCCTAAGACATTTTCATGGCACCTTCGATGTTTTTGATGTCGGTTTTTATGCTCTTTTCTTTTTTCCGTTCCTTAGGCGGTTGACTTTCAAACATCTTTGAGGGATGGCTTGTCATGGGGTACCCGAGATGGTGCTTCACGGCAGAGTCGTCCTGGAGGACTGAAGGTGAGTACCACCGCGTACCCCTGATAGCAGATACTGCTGTATAATCCTTAGATATCGGAGGACAACTCCGGATGATTGATGAAGGAGCTATATAATAGCTGGATAAAAAACTGAATGTGACATTCCAAACGGAAGTTCAACGATTTCCGTAGGGGTATAGTCCTTTGAAGTGTGTGTATTGTGAAGCAGGGTTTGCCGCGCGATCGAAAGGCATCCCATCATCAATAATAAATGATGTCTACTGCTTTCGATTGAAATTCAAAGTGTAATTTCACTTCGAGAGCATTTTAGTCCTGGGAGAGGTTGCTGTAGCTGGTTGTAGTTGTTGATCGTTACTTGGTGAGGAAAGACACACAGAACTTTTGCTAAATGTTGACTTATTCAACAAAATGAAACGATGAAATACGTAACATAATTTTATCGTGTTGCCATGTGTGATGTAATGCGTTATTGTGCAATTGGGATTCCCCCCCCAAGTTCTTTGCTTAATGGCCCAAATTTTTGAAGGCTAATAAAACTCCACATGGAACTCATCTTGAAATGGGGTTTTTTTGAGAGGACTACGGGTAGGCGTTTCCTATTATCTTCCACATAAATCTTTGAAGTAAACTGTCTCAATGAATGTCTGCTTTGTTCGGACCATACAGGGAGAGCGATGCACATGGATTCACTTTGGTTTTGCATTTTTTACTGACAATGCTGTGGGATATTAGGGGAGCGTCATCCAATTTGAAAAGTGCACAAATACTGGTGAACCAACAGGGTGCCCAGCTATACCTGGACAAACTGGAAAAGTATGGACATTTGATTAAGTGCTTCAAATCCTGGAAAGTTAAGGAATATTTGGGGCAAAATGCTTCAAATCATAGGAAAAAGCATGGAGTGTGATTGGCCAAAGACCAGCACAGGAGAATTGATTGGCTGAGGTGGTTCCCAGAGCTGTCCGGACTGGAATGAGTATACAGTCATCCTGGATTCTGAAACTTCTTCATGGAAAAATCATGGAAATATAATGAAAATGTATCTTTGGAATGATGGGAAACCCTGGCCACTTGGGTTCCTGGTTGCATGGTCATTTTTATGACATGGGAGTGTTGTCTACTGGCCTGTTTGCCCGGGTTGCGGTTTTGTGAAGGGCGGTGGGGGAGGTGAGAAATGTGTGTAGTGCTTTCGACACCCACCCATGCTGGAAGGGGAATGTTCCGACCTCTTGACCAAAATCCCCTCAAAAACATCATCTGCCTCAATGTATGAGGGGGATGAAGTCTTAATCTTTGTACATGGTACCTGTAAGCTGTTTGGATATGGGTAAACCACAAATCGACATTTGGCCCTCCAGCCACTAGGATGCAACACTATTAGTAAAATGCACATATTAGTATTAAGGATGTTGATCATAGCTTCCAACTTGATGGAGCCATTTTACATATTTACCCCCAATGTGCCCTCATATGGGCAATAGATCAAGGGTCTGCATAGTAGAAACTGCAAGAAAATTGCCCCCCCTCTACTTGAATCAGTGCCCAGAGGTCAGCAATGCAGCTAATTCAATTTCATGCTCTCTGGACAAGCCACTTAACGCTTTCACTTTCCTTGACAGAATTAATGTCGGAGGCCTCTAATGGCAAGTGGTCCACTGTTTGCAGCAACTCTCATTGTGATCATAGCTCTCTTAGATGACTATGAGCACCACTGATTGCCATTAGGTCGCCAATATAACTGTTGCCGTTTGCCCCGTTGAATTTTGGTCTTCCTTGAAATCAATGTCATGTTAGAAACTATGTTGTTGTGTCACTCTAGTCTGTTTGAATATAGCATGGAATGTTAGTTCAATTAGTAGTGTCGTTTGCGCAAGTTTGTCAAATTCTCACAGAGCTCAGTGGATCTGGATCGTCTTCAGTTTGAGATACATCATGCTTGAAACTAAAGGGTCACTGGAAGGCCATTCAATGTGCAATTTGCAAATGACTTGGTCAGACTTCTCCAAAATTCAGTAGATATAGTCAATGTTAGTTTGCTAATATTTCTCAAAGTTTCATTCAGCCTTCATTTCATGCCTTCTCTCCAGCCACAAAGCTACCCTTACTGTAGTAATCCCTCGTATTGACTGATCAAAAACTACAATTGAAAAAAAATCTGTTGGAAGGAATAGTATTAGGTCGAAATTTGGTAAATTTTGTTGGAATGATCCCTGTGGAGAAACATATACATCTGTTGCGTAACTTGCAATGTTGTTAGATTTTAACCCCCTCCCCTCCATCGGCCTATAAAGGAATGCCGCCTCCTGGGGTCCTATCGCAGTATGGTATTTACCAGTAGAACAAACATGGGCAGCAGGGTGCCCCCGCCCCCTTGTGTATTTTGGGTGTCACTGACCTACGTCTCTGTTTGCTCTCACGACAGCTCCACGTCACGCAGGGGGCCGGTCGCTTCATTCCCAGTATGTCCACGTCAGAAAGCTTACAGTAGGATACTCATACGAGATCAGGTAGGCGTCAGTTGTGGGTCTGCATGTCTGTCCGTCTATCTGTATCTCCATCTGCCATATTGATTGAGATGACGTATAAGAAGCCATGTTCTTCGTTATACTTTTGTTTAAGTAGGTCTTGTTTTTTGAGGGAATATAGTCCCTTGCAGGGACTGGGCGTTGTTCCTATGTTGAACAATCAGCTCGGCTGGCAATAACGACTCCGTATCCATGATTGGGGGATAGCGGAACAGTCACCACAACTCAGTCACATGTGACTGTAATTTGCCCTCCCTGACTGCCGAGCAGTATAACCCCTTTATATGGCAAAAGCATGTACTAAACGCTTTCCCAAATTCCACCATCATTTTGGATTCAATTTAAATGATTGCATTTTCGCAATGAGTAATAGCTTGTGTATAATGACCCAAAGAAACACCATTCTGATGACTGCCGTAGCATCTACAGTGTTCGCCAATATTGGCAAAAAGCTGGATAATATTCCAAAAGTCACCAAACGTCTTCTGTCACAGACTATTTAGGAGATGGGATCGGGTCTATTTAGGAGATCAGAGAATTTGATCATCTTTATCTCCATGCCCCCCTCCACCTAGGGGCTAATGAGGAACCTTTGAGTAGCTCTATATAGTACCATTGGCGCTGTGATAGCTGCTGCCACATAACTCTCAGAAATGTCAGTGCCTTCTGGTTCCTATGATCAGTGTGATGCCTTCGAAATGCTTTGAGCACGAGTCTCAGACCTGTATTGTAATAAATTTGTTGTTAATTTTCGATCACATTTGTGTCAGTGCAGTCCCGGGCGCCCCCTTGTGACGTTTATGCAATAATATTAACAAGTCCCATTCCTAATTATTCTTCCACTAGCTACATCAGATCCGGAAGCCCTGGAAGATCCTGAGGGAGGGCGACGAGGGCCACGAAGCAGCCAAATCGGGGGATGCCCCCACCGCCTCTACGGGGACACCAGAATTTGCCACCAAGCGGGGACAGAGGGACCTGCACGTTCCAGCTTCTCACTCTCTGGTGAGTGACAAGCTGAAATCTCCATTTGGGTGAAATCTTTGTCAAAGTCTATATTCAATGTACAAAGTTTTTGGAAAACTACCTGATGCGAACTGCATACTACAATTATGGGGTCCCCCTCCCCCCCCCCCCCCCCCCCCCACCTTGGAACCTGATCTTGATTGGGATCATACCTCTCCTAGGCTTGTCCGTCACTTGGTAATAGCGGTCCTAAATATCTGAGGAAAGCTGTTGAATGAATGGTCAGGAAAAAAAAAATTGGGTAAGGAGGGGGTGGATTTAACAAATAGTAATTATTTCTTATATATTCTAATATGGATGATGATATAAAGGTAAAGGTAAAGGGTGAAATCAGGAGACCCATCATCTGCTTCAAGCCTGACCAAGGACAGTTGACTCCATTCAAGAGGGCATTGTCAACTTTTGGTTCAGAGTCCCAAGACGATATTGCCTTATTAAATAGGAATTTAAGGCTAACATGTTCGAAGGGTCCAGGGGTCTCTGAGGGGAATTGTTTCTAACCCTCTCCCGCACGGTTAGGTTATGTTACAGACAAAGCCTACACGCTACATCGGACATGGGCATATCTCCTGTCCGCAGGCCAAATCGTCCTGTGAAGCTGATTCTCCTAGTAACTGTTCTGTCAAGAATCAGTCTGTGACAACTCAGCCCTTGAGAGGTTTTAGAGTGGTCTCCTGGCAGTCCAGGCGCGTACCGAGAGATTTTTTTAAGGGGGGGGAGGGAGGTTTGAGGTCGGAGCCCAAGTGAAGTGCATTTTCATAAATGGCCTAACCCTCTCCCTATGGCAAATAAGTACAATTTATGGGCCGCAGACATGTGCTGCTGCAATATTTGCTAAATAACGGCTGCAAACCTCTACTGAACTGCAAAAAAAATCAGTTTATTGTGTTCAAAATTTCTTAATCAACACAGGTCATTGGGAGGATTCCTGACATTGGAAAAAACATAGGGTAGGGTTCAAAACAGGCAGAGCCATTAGCTCCCAGAAATGTCTCAATAAATCCTGGGTCTTTCATAGACATGGGGGCAATTTCTTGGTGAGAATGGCTCACGGAGTTATCCAGCTGATCCATGAAGAACTTCGTTTACATCATTCATATCAGTTTTCTTGCAGGTTTTGTTGAAATTTTGAGCACACTTCTAACACAATGTAGTTTGACTGATACATACTCATGGCATACATACTACAGTGTGCTTCTCAGAACTCTGCAATATTCCAACTGGAAATATGCTGGAGTTGCTGGTTATTACAGAGTGACAGTCAACAAACTTTGGTGGTAGGCAGCGCTCTGGCATTGGTTGTAGAGGGCTCGCCCATCTCTAGTCTCTGCACATCACACGACTGACGTTTCAGGGAACAAAGACCCTTTCTCTTGTCCCCCCAAAATATCTCAGTGGACATTCTGTCGATGTATCGGAACAGTGTATGGCACACTGGAATGCCTGCACCTTCCATAGAACTGTTTGCCACCAGACTGTAAAACTAATTTCAAGTTTTTGTATTTGGGAACGAGGTGGCGGGGATTGTGAGATCGTCAGAGAGTTTCATTTTGCCAGAAGTGAAGTTAGAGGACTGGCAATGGAAAGGCTGATTTACTCATGGTAGTTTCTATTGGCAACCCTTCATGAAGTTTCGCCTTGCAAAACACATCTGTTGTTCCGGTGGGGTTCTAGCTGGTATTAAAAAATAGGTTTCTGGTCTTTTTAACCTATCAGACATGTGCAATTATTTACGGTGAAGTAGACGTTTCCTGAGCTGAGAAGTGATCTATTCATGTTATTTGTCCTGCCACAACCCAACAATTAATTGGCTTACTGTTCTTCGTGTCAAATCCACTGAGCCTCCCTGTGTTATAACCTGCTTATGTCAGTTATTTTCACGTTTGACCAGAATTGGAATGCGCTCGTTACGCCAATGGCTCCATGTTGACTCATGCTTGTAAACCTTCAGCGGGGTTGCCAACTACCTCCCACATGAGTCCTGGCTATTTCACCACTGAAGAGGAAAGACATTTCATAGCAACCCGTTAAAACCACTCGATGCATCACTGCTGTTAATATCCAATTATTCATGCCAACAAATTATATTCCTGGTATTCGAACCAGTTTATATACTTCTTTTGACTTCCAGACTTTTCTCATTTTTCGAGGTGGGGGAGGGGGGGGGGGGGGATTGTATCCTTGAGGCTTTGAAAAAAATATCCAGTTACCACCCTATCAGTGCACAATCAGTGTTGCATGAGAGTACAGATGTGCAGAGAGCTCGGTGTACTTGTCGTATGTGGAAGTAATGTGTTGCCTCTTTGTTTTGTGAAATACAACTCGATGCTTGCTTCCTTCCCTCGAAAAATTGCACACTGCTTCCTCATTCCAATGCAGAAAATTATTCTATATTTTGCACTCTCTCATTTGATTTGTTTGCCTCTTTTTTGTCTCGTTCCAAAGTTACGGCTCGGTGCACAGTATTATCACCCCATTTCGCTTTTTGTGGAAATTGGTGCCTACTATCATTATAAGGCCGCTGGGTACCCGAGTTCTCAGCCCACTCCCCAATCGCTGCTTCCTGCCGCCTGCCGATTGCATTCGCCACACCAAGCAGTGTAGTAGGTGTTGTGTGCTACATTCTCTACCCTCACTGATTCACATGCATCATGAAAGTCATGGAACAAATGGCTCACTTTGACCATGGAGGTCTTGGAATGAATGGCTGAATTTGACCTTGAAAGTCATGGAACAAATGGCTCACTTTGACCCTGAAAGTCACGGAACAAATGGCTCACTTTAACCCTAAAAGTCCTGGGATGATTGGCTCACTTTGACCATGGAGGTCTTGGAATGAATGGCTGAATTTGACCTTGAAAGTCATGGAACAAATGGCTCACTTTAACCCTAAAAGTCCTGGGATGATTGGCTCACTTTGACCATGGAGGTCTTGGAATGAATGGCTGAATTTGACCTTGAAAGTCATGGAACAAATGGCTCACTTTAACCCTAAAAGTCCTGGGATGATTGGCTCACTTTGACCATGGAGTTCTTGGAATGAATGGCTGAATTTGACCTTGAAAGTCATGGAACAAATGGCTCACTTTAACCCTAAAAGTCCTGGGATGATTGGCTCACTTTGACCATGGAGTTCTTGGAATGAATGGCTGAATTTGACCTTGAAGTCATGGAACAAATGGCTCACTTTAACCCTAAAAGTCCTGGGATGATTGGCTCACTTTGACCATGGATGTCTTGGAATGAATGGCTGAATTTGACCTTGAAAGTCATGGAACAAATGGCTCACTTTAACCCTAAAAGTCCTGGGATGATTGGCTCACTTTGACCATGGAGGTCTTCGAATGAATGGCTGAATTTGACCTTGAAAGTCATGGAACAAATGGCTCACTTTGACCCTGAAAGTCACGGAACAAATGGCTCACTTCGACCTTGAAAGCCATGTCCACTGTGACTTAGACTTATTATGAAACAGAGCAGAGCCATAAGTTGGTGTGAATCATACAAGAAATTCCTAGACAGATTGCTGGAAATTGTACTTCCAGACCCCAAGCAAGCGAGTAAAGAATGACACCCAGTCACACACAGCAAACAATTTGGTTTTCTGTCCTGTTTTGATTTGAGGGCTGCCTTCCTGTATTTTTGTTCTCACAATCACTCGGGCCCCCTTTTTCTTCACAATCACTGGGGCTCTCTTTCTCTTCACAATTCATGGGGCAATCCAAAACTCTAGGAATCTCAGTACCCAGTACTGCTTCATAGCCAGGTCACACATGGCCTACTGCCTATCTGAGCAGCTTCCATGACCTGTGGTGACAGCTACCAACCTTTACAAGGTGGGCAATAGGAAATGATTGATAACACTTGGTGTATGTAGTTCCTTTGTTTGACCAGCTTGCCTTCATACATTTGTCCCCTTTTTGTTCCAGAGCTCATAATCATCTAGTTTGACATCTGGATTCGCATTAAATGAAAAGGTTTTGCATAATCATAATTTAGCATCAATGATTTAACTGTATGCACAACTGACGAGAATTCCTTATTATCACAAGTTATACCTTTCTGTTCCTTGAAATGTGCATGGTTCAGGCGACGGACAACCCAAAATCAGAAGACAGGTAGCAGCAGTCGTCGGTTGAGGCGAAGAGGATCGCTGGATATCTTGTTTTCAATATTTCATGGCGTCTCTTCCTCTGCATCATCTTTGCTATTCTGCAGTTGGCGAGTCTGTTGATAGATTCCTTCCTCTCAGTTTTTTATGCCATTCTTGTGCGATTCTCTGACTGGATTAGGCGGCATTAATTGTAAATCTGGCTCTCTCGCACAGTGGAACACGTCATTCGGAAACGATGACAGTCCTGGCAAGATTTCGTAAAACATTTTTGCACCACTCATTTCATGTACTTTCCCCATTTCTGACTTTGTTGGTGAATGGCAATTGAATGCAGTAGTTTGTGCTCTCTTATTTCACCATCGATGAATTAATCACCTCTTACTGGATTCGGTGTGATTTTAACGCATCTGAGAAGGTCCGTATGATCTTAATCTCATTTTAAACCTCCCTGGTGAATGGCAATTGAATACAGTAGTCTCCTGGCTTTTTTCCACTGATGAATCATCACATCTCGGTGTGATTTAGAGTTTGATTCCAGCCAGCAAAACTCACCCATTTCCTTATTAATCAACTTCATTTCTTTCCCTGGGTGAAACGGTAACCTGGGGTTGTGAGCAAACTTGTGTGATTATGAATGTGATCTTGTTTTATGGTGGCGCTAGGATGAGACTTTTTACTTCTTCATTGACTCTATTTTGCTAGTCTTCTTCACAACCTTGTGTGAGTTTTGAGTATGATTCTTTGTTGATTTTGACCCGGGCTTTCTTATTTTTCCCTACCCCCCTCTCCCCCCCCCCCCCCACCTTTCTTTCTGCCATGCTGTCTTCGCTGGTGCTTTGCTTAGCTTCAGAAGTAGGTTAAACTTCATTTGTCAAGCAGTCGATCACAGATTTCTTGTACATTGGTACTCGCACCCCTCAGTCGACTTACAATTTCTTGAAAATGAACCACTAAGCCAGCTCCTCCAGGGTAATAGCTACTAAGGTTACCACTCACCCTAATAATCGCTGGAGTGAAAACTTGTGCACAGCCACATTAGTTCTGGAATACCTGTGCTAAACTCTCACAGAGGCCGTCCATATTCCAACATGGAATGCTAGGGTATGGCGAAAACACTGCCAAGTTGAGCCCCAAATAATCCTGGCTGAAAGAAGGCTTCCACATCTCGAACTCCTGACCACATTACGATAAATGAATATTCAACACTATCTGCATATTCAGTGACAAACTGAAGAGAAAAATCCACTACACTTCCTCCTAGTATTTTCCACAGTCTGAGCGAAAAGATCAGTGTTGTGACTGACCATTTTGGGGACGTGGTGCTATCCCTGGATGTGTCAACGGCACTGGTACTGAATATGCCCAGGGTGTTGGGGTGCGTCCTGCAATGGACAAGTGCATAATATACACTGATAAACAGTCCCTTCTAACATTGTATCGCAGCAGACATCCTGATACCCGAAACTCATCTTGAAATGGACAAACATGATATGAACCTTGGGAGGAGGCTGTACATTGTTTTGTACTCGTAGTCGTTATATTTTATTAGTGAAGAAAATAGTGATTGAATTTACTTGTTGGAGAAATTGTCACATGGGACCTTTCTTGTTTGGCAACTATTGATATGGTTATAATGTTTCCCCCCCCCCCCCCCCGTGCATTACCACCCCCCTCCCCTTAGGGTGATTGGCTAGAAAGTGGGGGCCGGTCAGGGAGAAGTTGTCCACTCAGCACTAATCCTCTGCAGTGTTCTTGTCTGACTATCGTTTGGTGTTGTCCATGCCTTGCTGGCATGAATATGTGTGTTGGTTAACCTGTGTGTGCAAGTGTGAGAATCACAGCGAGTGTGCAACAGCTCCCCTAAAAACTGCCATGGCAAGCAGTTCCCTGAATTTTTGCTCTCATAGATAGCTTTTCTAACAGTCAAGGTGATTAGCATATGACTCAATGACAAGGTGAGTAGTTGTTCCAATTTGGGCAATAGCTCTGGCCTCAAAAATTCTAGGCCAATGTCATAAGAGGTGACTAAAGGAAGGGCCTGTATTTTCTTACAACAATCACGTGCTGGTATGTCGACAGACCTCACCTCTCACCTACCTAAGAACTCACCAGGCGTCAACCTCATCGTTTCTCCCTATTTTTCTCCCTTGCAGGCAAGCAAGTAGACGACCACGTGCAACATCGCAGCGGCAGGCAGGTGATCAACCCCCCAGGAGGGCGCTCTAACATATTCCTGTCGTAGAAGACGCCGCTGCTGACAGATTAACGTGTGACTCTATCTCTCTCTCTCATCCGCCTCCGGGTCGTGCTGCATTCCATTTGTCTCTGGAGGGGGGTCCCCTATCCCCCTCCATCCCCTCTCCCTCAAACCAAGATATGTTCACTCTTTTATGTATGCATTGTCCTGTGCATAGGCTAAAGCTGTGTTGGAAACCCGCAAGCTTGGTGCTGCTAGTTCTGAATTCAGGCCTAAAAAAGATCACGTTGTAAAATGAAAATGGTTGTCCTGGCACCAACTTGCTTGAGTCAATTCATTCAAGCATCAGTCAGTAGACTTGTGCATCGGTCATCTACTATTCTTCCATTACGTGGACGCTACCGTCGCTTTTTGCCAGTTGCCACGTACATTTTGCCAGTTGTACGGGGCTACATAATTGACATCATTCTGTGGTATCGACAGGTGATGGCCTCACCTATCCATGGGGACCAACCTGCAGTAGGCTGGAGGGTCATGTACACACAATGCTCCATCGTACAAATGGAATGCAGCGTTCCTCCACTCAAATCACCGGTTTGCTGTCCGGCATAATACTCCCAACAAGTTTTTCCGTTCACCGTATTCATCCTAATAGAAGTTGCCGTAATGGAAACACAATCATTTCCGCCCATCCTCGTGATTTTGTGTAGGAGAACAGAGTGAAGCTGGATTTTCCAAAGGATTGGTCGAAATATGCCACCAAAATGCACTCAATGGAACGAAATTCATTGCGAGAAGGAACCAGATTTTGAGAAAGCCAAGCCATAGTGGAAATGTGATGATTGCTCTCATCATTCAACAGCGTCGTAGTGTTCTCTGTCGACTTCTGATCTCTGGTGTGACAATTTTTTTTGCTCTGATAATCCCCACTGCCCCCTCCACCTTTATGCGTGTTTCCATTTGTGCAGTGTGCTTTTATATTAGAATGAATGCGGTACTTACCTAGCCTGAAATAGAAGCTACGATCATCTGATTACCGGGAGCGCCGGGCAGAGAGACGGATTGCTAATTGCATGGACAGAGAATATGCGGTCTGTCTTTATCTTTGTTTTTTATTCGTGGGAAATTTACTATGAGTGTGCATAAATTGTATAAAGGTGAATGTTTAAATTTTTTTAAGTAACTTGGGTCCAGTTTATTGTAGGTATCTGGAAAGTGCTTGTCACAATTTATTATGTCAAGATCTCCTGCTTGAGGGCAATCCATAGTGTGCAAGCAAGTCACCACTTCCAAGCTAGATTGGGGCGGTCTGGCTGTTCAGGTCTGCTCGCTCGAGGGGTTGCCCAACATTGTTGTACTCCCCGTCACGATGAAAAAATTGAGTTCGCAAAGTCCCTCTGGACCTGCTGGCCACACATGCATGCAGAGGAGGCGGCCATATTCATGCAAGCCCCTGAGAATAGTACCGACAAGATTGCTCTGACCTTCGCAAAAAGTGCTGTGGGTAGTGTAGGTGTCGTTACTTCGCAACCCCTGCTGGGTTACATGGAATCTGTGAGATCTTGCAATGTCACTAGTAAGGCTCTGTGGTATGAAAAAATGGTTAGATGATGAAATTAGTGGAGACGATCGGTCCATAGCTGGCCTCAAATGATGAACTCTCAAAACTCTGATGGTGACAGTTGATTGGGGGTGGAGGTCTTTCAGTTACCCCCTCCCCCCTCTTCATTGGTTGGCCTTCGGCAAACTGGGCTGGGAACGGCCTGAACTTTGGCGCTCAGGTCATTCCATACCGGAGAAGTATGGACAACCGTCCATTGTCTCTCGACTGGAAGGAATGTCAGCTCAAAAGGTTACAAAACCAAGCCAAACGTTCACAAACTGCCATGATCACACAGTGCTATATAGTATACATTTCGTAGGCAGCTTGTGAAGCTTCCTTCTACGTTTGTGGATGCCAGACTGATTAGGAACTTGGGATGACAGAGATACCTTCCACCGAGGAATTGCTTCTTTTCTGCAGAGGGTTTTATTACCATTTTTAGCTCTGTGGTGAATGTTCATCATATTCAGAATCGCTGAATTTATTGAGCATCTTTCGAGAAGTCCGGAGTACTATCTCTGTTCGAGCTGATCAGTCGTTACGTGCTGTCCATCGTTTTTATCAACCTCATTGTATGCACCTTTTAACTGATCTGTATAATTTGTTTTCCTCCCAGTAAGTGTGGTACTTGTTCAAAATATATTATTACAGTTTTGATAGCCATGATAGAATTGTTTATTGAGTGTGCTATTCATTCCCACATGTGATGCAAGATGAAGTTGATACATGCCGTTTTTTTGCGTACAAATAAAAACAAAGCACAATAGGACAAGGTTTATATAGGGATTCTGGCTCTTGAAGGTAACCTGCAAAAATTATAAATTGTTGTATTTAGAAAACATTGTTTATGAACTGCTCGATTCTAACAGGGTGGGTACCGGTAACGTCAGTAATATGAGTGGACTTGGTATTGTGCTTGGTATCTATGTGTAAAAAAAAATGATGAAGGAAAAAAGGCCATAACCTGAGACATTAGTTTGCCAAATCTTGTCTTGGGCCTTCCTTGGACATTAGTTTGTCAAATCTTGTCTTTGGCCATCCTTGGACATTAGTTTGCCAAATCTTGTCTCAGGCCATCCTTGGACATCGGTTCGTCACATCTTGTGTTGGGCCATCCTGAGACATTAGTTTGCCAAATCTTGTCTCAGGCCTTCCTTGGACATTAGTTTGTCAAATCTTGTCTTTGGCCATCCTTGGACATTAGTTTTTCAAATATTGTCTCGGGCCATCCTGAGACATTAATTCGTCAAATCTTGTCTCGGGCCATCCTGAGACATTAATTCGTCAAATCTTGTCTAGGGCCATCCTAGAACATTAGTTTGCCAAATCTTGTCTCGGGCCATCCTTGGACATTAGTTTGTCAAATCTTGTCTCGGGCCATCTTTAGACATTGCCTTGCACAATGTCAGATGGGTAGTGGTTATGACTTCCTTCTCTTGGGTCACGTTCGGAAGGTGCTCAGTTGGAATCTCTGCTTCAGTTCATGTTTAAAATGAATGGTTATAAGCTGTAAATGTTCAGAAGTGAAACATTTGAATATTATAGGTATTGGGTGATATCTTCCCAGGCAATGTTGGGTGTAAGGAGAGTCACATTCAATTGTCCTGGAAGTTGGAGTAATAAATAGAGGAAGTTCTGTTATCATGATATTCTGGAAACTGCCCTAGACTCCAGCAATACACACAACGGAGACCTCTTGCAATGGGTTGCATACATCAACCTGGCCCGCTTTTCCCCAAAATGCCGATTGTCGTCGCTACTTCACACCCATTTTTTTCTTCACTCCATTTTTACCTATAATTGCACTTTTGTGACCAAACCCCAATTTTAGTAATATTGCTTGTATTATTCCTGTACATAAAGTTAATTTTTTAAATTCATTTTATTGTTTGTGCACTCCAAAAGCCAAAAATCAAGTTACAGGTGGATTTAATAACATTTAACATTTGTCTATTGTATCATCTGTTGTGGATGTAGATCTCTCAGGTGACTCCCATATGTATGCTTCAGTGTTTGTACGATTCTCAAAATAAAATCCAGCTATAAACTACTTTTGTCAGTCAGGTTGATAAGATGCCATGGCTTGAGGTTTTCTTCAAAAACTCACCACAGCAGACTGCATAGGTGGAGGATTGCCTGTGTGCCTCAGTTCATGGCTTATGAACCACAGCAAAGTACATTTGGTATGGAAGTGTGGTCCATCAGTATATGCATACGGTGACTGGGTGATACCTCCGCCTCTGCAGTTTACAGGTGTGGGTTTTGAAGGCTCCCCTCAGAGGGGATATAGGCATGTATGCCAGGCTTGCATGACAAATTGTTCTCTCTGAGACATTTCAACATTGATTCATCTACCTTTAGGCTAAACTACCAGCTCGGCTCCTTGGGTCATGATTGAGGTGTTCCACGGGGGACTGATGTGCATTCAGTAATGACATTGCGCTCACTTATGACGAGTGATAAATTAGTAGTTGAATGGTACAGCCCTCTTCAATTAGACTGGAAACTTGACACTTTCTTTCCTGAATATTTAATGCTCTAGGACATATAGTAGAGTAAATATGTTACTTGCCTGTTTGACTAAGTCAAGTTTCATAATTCATAACATTCATGTCTGTTGAGGTTCCATCCTCATCAACCGATATATCAGTACCCCCGACCGCCGCCAGATTATTCCATCTACGGGAAATTAGAATGTGGCCTTTGCTTTTGCACTTGTATGAGGTACCCCAGACAGGGTGAGATCCAGAGTCAGAGTTGGGTATACATTCTTGTACACTGATGCACCCCTCAGTCACTCAGAGACCCACCAGTTGACCAGCTTTCATCATTATTTCCTATGTTATCCCATACAATGACTCACCCTGAGTTAGCCTCGTGCTGACCCAATCAGGGAAACTTTCATGTGGGTCACTTGGTTTTTGACAATGACCCACACTTGACTGACCATACCCAGGGTAGCAGGGGGGGGTTTGTGTCATGCAATTGACAAGTACACACCATTGCCCGGTCTCCAATGCAATCCCATCCCGTGTATCCGCTGGGGTTTTTTCTTCGTTACACTATGTATCGCTTCTTGTATGTATTCTACGGGCAGTTTATAATCACTGCCCTTGCATGAATGAATGTTTGAAACCCTTGTAATCTATGGAATTTGAATTAAATCTTTTAAAGTCTCAAAATTGTCCTGTTCATTTCTTGATTTTATGGCTGCCCCATGTCGCACATGGACAGTTATTTTCGTCTCACCTGGAAGAGGTTCAGGCAGAGAGTTAGCTAAGCATTGTGTTGTGTGGTTTATGCGTGTGTGTGTGTGCGTGACGCATGTCTGTTACCAAGATTTCTTTGAGTTTGTAAGATTCCCAGTAAACTTGGAGGAATGATATGCGTTGGATCTGTGTTGTGATTTTAAGGATGGTCCTAGTTCAAAGAGCTTGAGAAAATAGGCTCAGGCGCTGTAAGGTTAGTGATTGTGTGCAGAGGGGAAATTGAGGTGGTTTGGTCACATAGAAAGTATGAAGATGGATAACTGGGTTAGGAATTGCGATATTAGAGTTCGATGGTTCTAGAGGTCGGGGAAGGACCAGAAAGACCCTAAGATGAGGTTGTCCAGAAGGTTTAAGGAGAAGGATATAGGTCTTGCCTAAACAGATGTATTGGAAGAGAGTCCCTTGTGTCCATCCAACCAATCAACATGGATACAGAAGTAAAACGGATACGATTGATGATGATTAAAATTAGTTGAATTATAATCCACTTTGAAATTTGATACCGGAGGCATGCAATTTTGAAAGTTTGCCGAATATTTTACAACCTTGGTCCGAGTTAATTTAAAATGTGAGGGGGTTCATTGGAGGTTAAGTAAAAGTCTGTAATTTGCCAGAGTCATGCAAGTTGTTTCCTCAACAGGGAGTTGGTGGAATCATGCTAGGGTTAACAAAATGACTGGATGGATGGAGCGCCGATAGATATGCATGATTCCTATAATGAGTACATCATCCCATTTACTGTTGCGAGGTAAAAGTCATCTAAGGGCCCAGAAGGGGACAAGTCCCGAGTCTGTTCAAGCTGAAAAATTAGGTGTGCAGCTTTTTCTTTTCTTGGAGAGGGAGTACATGGACCTATCGATGGGTCATTTGAGAGGGAGGAGGGTGGAGGACTGATAGGAGGAATGATATTTTGGCCTTTGCCGCCTTAAACATGAGATGGATGAAGATCATACTAGGTATGTAGATGACCACAGTGAGTACATGAAGTCTATCATGCTTCACTCGATCAGGATCAGTCGAGGGATCTCTGACGTCACAGTTTGTTGGATTTCCATGTTAGAGAAGGGTCACTAGAGGTCAAAGAACTTGATTTGCAATGTTCGGAAAAAAACAGACTGGTTAATATCTTCTTTACAAATGAATTTAATTGATGAGTTGGGAGATTGGGCATGCTCCATTCAAAGAGCGGCCAGCACAGTGAACTTTTGCTTTTTGGCCACCAAATGTGTCTGCTTGATTGTGATCTTGACCCAAAACTTGGTCACACTGTTATGGTCAATGTTTCAAATGGTGCATGTGAAGGGGCACCAATGGGTCATGGGTGGACAACTGCGAAACGCCACTTCTGCAGATTAGGTCGGACTGCCATGATACAGACCAGTTTAATTTTGATAAGTGGTACCATCAGCTGCGGATCCAGGATTTTGCGAAAGGGGGGGGGGGGCAAGGGGGGGGGGGGCCCAGACTGCACCCGTTAACTGCACGGAAGACCATCAAAGGGGGACGCCCACCATGGGTAGGAGTGAGGGTAGGCGAAATTTGGCGTTTCAAACCCCAGATAGCCAGAGACAGAAAGGCACTTCCGTGTTTAGAAGCGGCATGTCCATACCCTTCAAATGCCTTTTTTTAAATCTCAAATATTTTTTTTTTGATTACATAGCAGGTAGTCAATGGTTGGTAAACGGTTGAAAAGAAACTGGCTTTTCAAATTAGAAAAAACTACATGCACCAGCCACTAAAATATATTCGTATATAATGAAACGAGCGCGATCGCCCCCAATTGTACTCGCCGATCAGTGCTTGTTTCTTTTGGTCACCATGCAAACAATCACCCAAGGCATTCCATGTGTCGCTTAAGATTTTGGTATTAGCAGTTAACATAAACAGCTACTTATCAGTGCCAATTTCAAATTCGTAAGGTTTGATTGTTGACAATGTCTAACTAAAGTAGTAGGGTTCGAGGAAATGTTGATGAACTAAAATTGCCTGAATTATGCAAATCAGACACACTATTCAACGTCCATTGACCATTTCTCATTCAAATTTCAGACCAATGGTGGACCACAATTAATAATGGAATCCAAACAGACTTGAACCATTGCATGAATGGAGCAACAGTGACTTGAGTCAATGTAAAACATGGTTGGTAGCCTAATGGGTAGACCATACCCCCAAGCTTGATGAAAACGAACACAACTTTGGGATAAACCATGCAAAATAGACAACGAATGACCTACAGTCTATGTAAAAAACGTTGGGAGGAGCGTAAAGGTAAGCCATATCTAACTACCACTTTCATGAATTCCCGCAAACAATAAAATTACGCATAAGTTATGCAATTGGACCACGTTTTGAATTACCTCCAGTGACCCTGAATTCATGAGAAAACATATCGGAACTCAAGGTAAACAATAACCACCAAGTTTCATCCAAAAATCCAAGAGCTTCAAGATTTCGCATGAATTATGCAAATTATTTACGTGGATTGCTTCCAATTGACCCCGAATCTTCGTGAAAAAGTTTTACGACTGGAGGTAGACCAATATTTCACTAAGTTTTCGTGAAAAGCCTAACAACTTTTGAATTTCGCATAAATTATGCAAATTAAACAACCTAATAGCTATTCTAAATGCTACGCTGAATTCTAACATTCCTCCAGTTCATTTGGCAACCCAAAGTCACCCAGCACCTACGACGTTTCAAATCTTGCTTACAGCCTAAACATAAATTACATACGATAGGCTAATTAGTATTACCACCTTACTTAACTAGAGACGTTTGTTCCCAAAATCTAAGCAGATCTTGTTCCCCAACTCCGATCTACATCAAAGTTTCACACACACACACACACCACACAACCCACACAACAACACACACCACACACACACACACACACACACACACTCACCCACGACAAGTGATCGCTGATCTCTTTCTGAACTTTGTTCAGGCGAACAAAAAACGAACGTCAGAAGGCTATCTAAGCGGAGCCCCCATTCAAATCCGCCCTGGAAGGTGCCTTGTTCTGCACCACATCTATCCGTATTAGATACACAAAATGAGAGAGTGCATATTGTTTTGGCTTCACAATGTGCCATAACTAAATGAAGATGGACACATTGCATTCAGAACAGGCAGTAATTCTGCTGACGAGCATACCAGTAACTTACAACCCTACAATCAACTATGTACCCTCCCAACCTTTTGTGAGCTGCTGAGTAGTCCTGCGATTGGTGTTGGCCTCTTGGTTATTGGTTCGAAGCCCGTTTTGGAAATTGGTTGTTGCAAAACAGCTGTCTTTCACAATGCAACGTTTCTTACGGATATCCTTCTCTGTGTTTTATGCTGAACATAGGCCAGGAACAAAGCAAGGAATGACACACACCTCAACAACAACATCGTATAACCATCATAGACATGAACAGGGAAAGTCAAATGCTCAACGATTTTTCATCGTTCCGCTACACGAATGATTTTCTTCAATGGTTGATGCCACGACTATGAAGATATATGTATATGATAAAAATGCCATATTACCCCTAGTGCAGTAATTAATATATCGCCTAAATGCAAAAGAGCGATATGCCTTACAAGCTAACATTTCTAAATGACGTCCATTAGAAAAACGATAAACATCGGATAGCTCTTCGATATATAAATCTGAGAGAATGTTGTAATGTAATGTATATATATTCTTATAAAAAACGCATTACATGGCAAGCATCCCATGCGTCTCACATGATAAGACACAGTACAGAACTGTTAAGATTGAGCATAAAATCAACAAAAACGTCAAAGAGGAGCAAATCCGCAAGCATGATATTATAAAGTTACATCAAGATGCAGAAGTACTCTCTAAAAAGGTGATTTTGAGCTTAGATTTAAAACGAGTAAAATTTGCAATAGCTTAGTTCACTCACGAGGCAGGCCGTTACACAGCCTGGGAGCACATATCGAGAAAGCACGCCCCCCATAGAAATTGTTACGGACAAGAGGCTGTGAGAGATATATTTCCCCGTGTGAGTTGTTTCGAATTTTTCGATTAATGGTTGCAACCTTCCCCTAAAGGGGAATGCATATAAAGGGAAGGGTACCCTTGGTGGCGGTTTATCGAATGTAAACCCAGCTCTTTCTCAATTACCACTCTGTATTTATAACCAGATTCTCTGAAAGGGTTTCCGCCGATTCATGCGACATGTAAGGAAAGCTCAACCTGAAACAATAACCTGTTTAAGGGTTGCTACACGTATGTTGTCACGTTGGCAGCAGGTCGGGAAAAGTTACCTCCTAGCCAAGACCCTAACCGTACGAACTAAGTGAAGGTGTGCAAGGGCTACACATAAAGTTGATGCGCAAGTAAATGTTTGATGGAAAGATCCGATTGTCTTCCATGTTAGGGTTGGGGATGAGGGATTAGGATTCAGATTGGCCGAAAAAAAAAAATGTACATTAGTGCGCATCGTCCATACAGGGAAAGCAAGATGAATCCATTGGCTCAAACCCCGTCTTGTACGACATTCTGTTGCGAAGTTGAGGTATTTCAAAGTAGGGAATTTCATGCGTATGCACAATAGTAATAAAGAAAGCTATTGCACAATAATTATGGACGTATGTGCAGTACAACCGTCCTTATATATTCTATTGTTTTTCATGTTGAAATACTTGACATTGCCGAAACGCTTTAAATGTTTCCCTTAATGGGAATAAATGGCACAACATATCATCTCACTATAGTGATCCGTGCTCGAAACTGACTGATGCTTCAAGGAGAAATTAACATCAAGAAAGACACAGACAAATTACTGGGTGTACAGCCCTGATGTCATGTTTCCCTGCCAAATGTTGCGTGCAATATTGCGCAATGTACACGGCAATCAGTAATTTTATTTTCGAAGGTCCATAACTTCGCAACGGAATGTTGTATGTAGATCGGGCTTCATTGGACCAGTAGATTCACCTTGTCCTCCTCTATATTATAAGTCTCATTATGCATGGCCTTTCCAACACCCTTCATGGACCCCCCCCCCCCCCCCCCCAATGGATTGAGTAACAACATCTTCTGGGATGCTTCCTTGCATACATTTCAATAATTTGATCATAGTCGAGACTGGTCGGTTTGGACATATATCAGCACGAGATCATTCAAGCGCTCATTGTCGATCGCAAGTGTTTTTTTGCTGAATGCTGAATGACTCCTTTCCACCAAGGCAGCAGATACAGAAAGCATTAATAAAAGCCTCATGACTTTGGCTATGTTTGGGTAAAAGTCTTGTTCATGCGCTGCAAGGTTTCGATTATGTCATTGGGCTTGTTCTGAACTGATCCCTAAGGCTCCCAAAGGCTGACTTCCTGTCCGGAAGTATTTGGTGATGGCAAATCCTCACCATAGAACTGGTGAATATCTTTAATATCCTCATCTTTTAGCTTCTGGAGGTGTGAAGGCAAATGGGCGAGAGTCTTGTCGCAACATCGCTAGAGTGGGTGAATCTAGAGTTAAATTCCATGATGAGATGGTCGTGGTTGGGAACGAAGACCGTTTTCCTCTGGTGATGTTTGCAATAATATTACTCCACATGGTTTGTCATCGACACATTCTGGGCATGGACAGTTCAACATGACTGGTAAACAAGGGCTGTTCACACTATTGCGATACAATACGATAAAATTTATCAGAAGTCGAGTTTAAAAAGTGGTGATTCCAATAGGCGTGTTCACCACTGGGCGATACGATGCGATAAATTTATCGGACATCAAGTTGAACATATTTTAACTTTATCGTACGATAAAAAGTTATCAGCTGCGATAAATTGCGCGGATGCTGCAGTGTTAAAATTGCGCAATTGAGCGAATGGCATGGAACGCCAAAAGTTATTGGGGGGAATTGGCATGCAAAGTGGGTCTTGGTGATTAAAATGAGGGTTAGATGGGTGTATTGGACGGTGACGGATTCAGGGCAGGCTGACCGTGATATAGACCGCTCGGTGCTAATGTGTTTATACCTAGCGCTTACCAACTGCCTACAAACCAAGATTTTATCTGGAATTCGGAAATTTTTTGCCGGTTCATATACCACAATTTAGCGCGACCAGTGACGTAGGGGGAGGGGGGCGTGGCGCGTTGGCCTTCCACCAGATACGTGAGCTATGAAAAAAGTGGAAAAAGAGATGGATAGCCGGGAAACTGGCGATCGATAAAGGCGATAAGGTCAAAGGTAAAATTATTATCGAGACAACGCCCAAACCAAGAATGCTCGTAGGTCTCTGAGGATATAGTAGTAGGGTGGCAGGTAGGTGGAGAGTATAGCCATGCATAACTTGTCACAGGAGTTTGATTTCGGCAACTTGATCGGTGGAAATTCATGTATGTATGAAGGTCGATTGTCCGGGAATCCGGCGCGAAAAGTACCGACCGCTCTCTGGGTGAATTGAGTGCCCCCAAGCTGTCCTGTATTTCATGCCTCTGTTGAAATATTAGCAGCCGCGGCAATACAATGCACCACGATTGAAAAAAAAAAGAGTGTAAGTGATGTTGGATTCCTCATGGGCAAATGCATGGGGCCAAAAAAAAAAAAAAACTTTTCTGACGCACTCCATAAGTCATGAAAAAAGACAAAGGGTCCCAATTGTTTGAATAAATTGCTATTCCTGATATTCAAAAAACTCTCCGACCAAGCTCTTCCACCGCCCGAGATGACAAAAGAGGAAAACTTGTGTATTTTTCTACTCAACTGCAACCACTTTCGCCATCTTACGTTGGGCGCCGACACGTCTGGTTAATTATTGTGGGGGAGAGCGGGATGGAAGTCTCTACTCTAGGGTTGGTTGTACAATGCCTAGAACGCAAAAACTAAATGAATAGGTTGGGAGCGGTGGTGGTTTTTGTTGTTACCTCTACGCCCCCCATTCACCTACACTAAAACTCATACCACCGTTTTCCACCGCAGTAGCGTTCAAGTTCACTAATAGCATTCACCCCTTGACCACAACACAGATTTGCCCCTGGCATGATTTTTATTATTGTTTCAAAAAATGATACTAGCTGTGACCACATACTTTATGATAACGGTAAAACTGGTCCTGAGACAGACCCTTATAAGTTGAGTTTGTAACACATGCTGAATTTCGCTATTGGGTACCAAGTATGGAAAGATCGTGCTGAGGATGCAATGGTAGTCCACTGTTCGTACACACTATACAGTTGGTGACAACCTGGCCCCTCAAGGGTGTGACAACCATCCCGAACAATGCAAATGGATTTTCTTGTATGTGACAACCAGCCCCATACCAAGTGACAACCTGCCACAGCACGGGGCCAATATGTCACAACAATGTTTTCGAAGAAAAATTTCAGAGGCGACAATTTGTTATGCCCATACAACTGTGCTGAAGAACTAGTCCCTATCATGGGTCATTTTAGTCTACATGTACATTCTAATCTTGCTCCCCTCAGTGAATTTTGTAGTTACTAACAAAAAAACACATTTTTTTTTTGTGACTTTCATCCCCAGTCAACATTTTTATCGCATTGACACTGGTAACGCTGATTTTTCAAGCAATCGTCATTCGCCATGAATGATGCAGTACACCCCACAGCTACAGTAGGTTCAGGCCTATATTATTATTATACAAACATATTATGCGCCCTATTCGAAATGACATGCCACTAAGGCGCGGTACCTATACAACAATGAAAGTTCAAAAGACACAAATACATAACAAACAAACGCTAGTAAAAGGCGGCCCCCCCCCTGCCCCCCCCCCCCCACCCCCCCCCAACCGTACCTGAAAAATATAGCTTTAATCATTCCTCCAGCAATTAGACACCTTTGGCACACTTAGCTCAAGATGACAGTTTATCCATATCTTTGCCCGCCCTATCCAAATGGACTTGAACGCAGGGCGCTGTCAAATATAAAAATAACATCCGATAAAGACAAACATACAATATCACACGCTTAGTAAAATGCGGAACTGAAAAACACAGCTTTTACCCTTTCCCTTAAAACATATGACACTGTTGGCACACCTAGTATCAGAGGCAGATTGTTCCATAATATTACCGCACATCAATCTGCAAACGGAATGCGGTTCATACTTAGATTTAATTACTCTGGACTACCTGTAGCCTCGCTACTGAGATTTTGAACGAAGGACCATTGGCTGATTATCTCTAAAATTGTTTTCCTATGTACCCAGGACCAGGCCCATTAAGGCTTTGGTAATGTAGATCAGGCTGTCGTTTGAACTGCGATCTGTAATGTATTGCAGCGGCAGCCAGTGCAGATCACTCAAGATGCGTGACACGTTCGTGCTTGCCGACTGCTTGTTACCATACGTCGGGCACATCTCACACCGTTTGCAGACGAATTGATGAGTGTATTTGGCAACCCAAAGTAAAACATTACCATAGTCCCAAACTGATGTCCTCTAGTGACTGGACCAACCAATAGACAAACATATCGGAAATAATTTCCTATTTTACTTACCGTAGGTGCGATGTGATCTGGCAAGATTGCTCTACAGCACCACCTGGTCCTGCATCGTCAAAATGGGAGCCAAGAATGGCGCCCAAATTATTGACCTCACCCACACTGATACAGCATTGCCCAACCTTGATATACTATCCTATCCAGGGAACATTGGACTTAGAGCAAAAATAATAAATTCAGTCTACGCAAAGTTCCCGGAATCCACCGTCAGGTGGCAACACACACGGAAGCTTCGATTGGACCTTCTAAGGGTTGTTTAGTACCTGATCGACGGTAATGGTTTGAAAAGCCAATTTATCTTTGTTACAGCCCCCCTGATGGCGTTGAACGCCTGGAATACCTTGCTATATGTTTAAGGGACTAAGAAATATTGAATATTTCGGCAGGTGCATTATTTTGGCCGAAATTGAGGATTTTCCGGGCGATGACGTATCGTTCTGACGTCTATAAGCCATGACCCGAGGTCATATTGACGAAACAACAACAACAACAATCAACAAAATAAACTAAACAATAACAACAACACAACAATAACAAGAACAATAAAAGAAACTGTTTTCAAAACAACAAGTCTGACAGCACAAATGCCCCGACTTGCCACAGTCGTTAGGCTTGCACGCACATCGTAACGTGGGCCGCATGGCTATGCATGCAATGACGCGCTTACAGTGCGGGAGCGAAGGGCATTACCAGACATGTCGTTACCATATCGCCCGCGTCACAGAACGTGACCTTGCATGTTCTTGCAAGTTCACGGACGTCAGGCGGTAATATTATATTGTATGCGTTAGATTACGGTGGTTACCTGACTGAGTAGGCTAAAGTGAAGGCTCCGACCATTAGGCTTAGGTAGGCCTAAGTTAGCCCTCAGCTTGCGCCTAGCCCAGGCGACATAAAAATTCACATTACAAACCTACCAATCTAAGGTTACAAACAGTCGCCGCAAGAAAAAATAGGCCAAACACTATCCATCACCCAATCTCATTCCGAGCCTTACTTAGGACCATATTATTGTAATGTGTGTAGATAGACCAATGAAGTTGTGAGTAAATACTAGGCTAGTCTTGTACTTGCTAAGGTTGTTTAACTGGCCCTAATGTTGTTACATCACTGGCCATTGTGGAAAACAGGCTGTAGGGTGTGTGTCACTTCAGAGTCAAATGATTGCAAGTTGAAGCCTACAATACAGTCTATTCTACGCTATAATCTTTGGTGTGGAGTCACCTAAGGTGAACCAAAACTTTCCCTTATGGGCGCACCATAAGAAAATGTAGCTTGCCTTTCAATTACTTTACAGTACATATAAAAAATCACAACGAAGTTATTTAGATCTTTTTTTATAACTCTAATTAGTTTTTTCGGCTGACAAATGTAACGTCCGCGTACATTCTACTTTTCCCCTGAGAAATCCACAAATTTTATTGGTTGCTTTTAAACACCTACGAAAAATATTTTAATATATAGATTTCAGTTCGTTCTTAACATCACAAAATCTGGTATTTATGAAATGGAAATAGAACCCTCATCATTAGGTGAGAGGATGCCTTCCCTTTAGGGTAAGGAGAAAGGAATGCATCCTCTCACCACCACACACTCAGCAGATCTCTCTCCCATTGCCCAGCTTACAGGCCATATTCTCTGTAATTATTAAGCGAACTGAAATGCCCTCCAGACAAAAAGGCATCGGGTGAGAGGCAGTCCTTTAACCACACTTGAAAGAGTTGGGGAGGGGCCAAAATTTCGGTGTGGATTAAATTATGGGATGCAGTAAATAAAATGGTCCAAGTTATAACTATTATAACGATAGTCACTCTACATAATGCCATTAACTCCCTGTCTTAAGTAGCATGGGATGTAATCCTCGTCACACGAGTGTTCACAACTTTATAGAACAAGATGCGCATCACAAAGGCGAGTCATAACATGTGCCTTGTGAATATCTAAATACCAACAATGCAAATCCAGTATATTGCTTAATACACTAAATCTATTGAACTGCACTGGATGATTACTAAATGGACGTGTCCCTAGAAACTTCTCATATCACCATGAGTATTACTGAGTGCCAGTCATAGGTATGCAGGTATCACAAGGAGGAGAGTAACCACCGAACTCTGGTCTCTTATTGTATGAGGCCTACTAGAGCGGAAGATGGAGAGACCACAGAAGGATGAATCACTGCTACTAGAGTTTGTAAGAATAGTACTGATTCATGGATTAAAGAGATCGTACGAAGGAGTGGTCTAAGGAACTTGGAACATTAATCCCTCCCACTTGGAATAATAAAATCATGCTTGACAGGGAAATTGTTAAAAGGGGTTTATGAAAGTGAAATTTTTCACAATATCCCTAACGCGTATGCTCATTGAGAATGAAAAATGATCTGATATAATAATAGTATGATGTCACACTACTTTGGCAAATATAAACAAATTCATGACGGACTTTTTAACGGAAAGGGTGTGTCCACGATTGTATATAATGTCGAATTTTCATGACATTGATTCAACGTGAAGTGTCAGCCACATGTAACTAATATCAACAAGTTTCAATATCCAACAATAAATGAATCCTGTTTCTTCTGATCACCATTAACGTTCACAGCATCTGACAAACAACTGCAGTGCGGGGAGGGTCTTACTAGCACTTCACCCGTGGATCTCTCGTTTTGGAATAGATTTATGAACTTGACAGTACGATTAACCTAATGCGACTATCAACACTCACAAAGTGGAGGAGAGGTTAGCTAGCCTCACTCACATATGCCCAATGGCATCACAACTCTTCAACGAGACGTTGGGGAGGTCTACGATTTACACGCAGATTCTGTTCCCCTGGTTATTGGGCACGGGGTGAACGTGAACTATTCAAATCCTCAGAGAAAAATCCAGGTCAGCTTCCTCGTTGTGTTTTTAGGTCGGTAGCTCTGGGGTTTAATAACTTGAAGAATGACATTTCTGGTAATTGTCTGTCCCGTCCCGTGTGGCAGGGATCATTGTGCCTTGTATTGCTGTCACTTTTAAGGGTCGCGGATCGTAAGGTGGGGTTGGGCTTTGTTAAACCTTTGGGTTGGATAACAGTTCTGTGTCGCGATCCGATTGCGATGGCATTGAAAGTCGCCTTCCCCTCTCGCATTTTCCTTTATTTTCTGGCCTTTGATTTTGACTGCTTGTCCGTTGCGCGAATGAATGTCGTCATTGGTTGGGCGTTTGCGTTAAGCTGGTGTATTCCTCTATCGGTCTACTGAATCAACAGTTAGCGGGCGGAAACCCTTTCGTGATGTATTGCGTAGGCTGTGAGTTGCGGCAAAAAAGCGTAGAGATCCTGACGCCATGGTCTGCCACCGGAGATCGCTGCGGCGCGAAGGTCCTTTTTCCAACTCTGCGCATAGAATCGTTCTGCTATTGCGTTAGATGCGGCCCGAGTGGAGTTATCTTCCGGTGCCGGAGTCCGATAAAAAAAGATATTCCGAAAATTGCCTGACGTCAGTTCGCTTGAAGGGTGGTTCATGTCGGTTTTGACGATTTGAGGAACTCCACAATGTGAGACACTTTGTCAAGGATTGGAATGGTTGTTTTGGTTGGCAGAGGTAGATTTTGTAATCTCGCGATTGGGTATCGCGAATATCATCCGATGATTACTAGCAAGTAATCTCCCGAGGGAGCGGTCACAGAAATCGATGGCTGATTCTGTCCCTGGGGCTGCGGTAGCTCTGACATGTTTAATGTCCTGGGTGCGACTCGGGTGTAGCCGTTACAAGTAGACATGCGCTGGAGTTCTTTGCTCGCGAGTTGGTCGATTTCTGGGAACCAGACTTCTCTCTACGTAGTTTGTTTGTTTGACGAGTACCCCTGATGACCTCATGGCGATTTGCAGAACGCGTTGTTGAAGTGATTTTGGTATACGATGCGCGGAACTGCGTATAATATGATGTTCGTCGCTTATGTGAGCTCGTCACGGATGTTATGGATTGCGGAGTGCGGCGCGTCTTCCTCGGAGCAATCGCAAGCATTGCCTGCCATGTGTTTGAGGCAATTGCAGTTTTGACTTTCAGTAGGATTGCATCTGAAAGTGATGCCTCTTTGATGTCATTGAGCGCATGGCCTTGGGTACTTGAAGTTCGTACGAAGTTACTGTTCTATTCCCATCTTCGACTAGCCGGATTGAATACTGCTTGTCACGATTTGACACCAGGTGACGTGACCTGTAGTCCGCATGATTGTCTTACAGAGCTTGTACTCCCATTCAAAGTAATACTCTTGGAGTCGCAGATTCCAGCGTTCGAATCCTAGTTGGTGGCTTCGATCTTGGGTTATTGAACAGGGTATCAACTGGTTTGTGGTCGGATATGATCCTTGAATTGTGCACCGTGCAATACTTTAATGGTGTTCACACCCAAACAACTGCGAGTGCCTCTCGCTCCGTTTGAGAGTACCCCGCTGTTCTACGGTGAAGATGCTCGGCTGGCGTAATGCGATCACAACGCGTGCTTGATCGTGCGATCTTTGCGCTGTGTCATGATGGCGCCAAGACCAACAGGACTCGCGTCTACAAGTAGTTCAGTTTTATTCGCTTGGCTCAAAATAGGAACATGACGGTGTCGCTTGTCAGGTTCGATTTCAGCCTTGGTCACGAGCGCTTTGTGGTGTTTGGGTTCCCATTTGAATACTCGGTCTTTGTTGGATTAGCTCGCGGATTGGCTGCGAAGTCGTTTGCGTAGTCCGGGATGAAACGGTGCACAGTAGTTTTGTCATTCCCACAGACTACGAACTTCGCTGAGTTGTTTTTGGTGCCATTGGCTTGTGGCTGGCATTTACCTTTTTGTGGATCAGGGAAATGCCATTGGCGGAGAACAATATCCGAAGAAGTGAAGTGATTCTTTGCTCCCTCGCACTTGTCTTTGTTTCCGGGTGAGACCTTTTCGGGTCATGCGCGCTCGAATACTAGAGCCAAGTGTATATCGTGCGCGCTCGCTTGGTTTTGCCATAAACAATTATGTCGTCGCTGATGTTTGCTACACAACGTGATGCCGTCTAGCGTTTGGCTGTCACATTTTGAACCGTTCTGAGCTGGACGAAATGCCAAAGCTTAGCGCTTATAACGTCGGAGACCTACATGGGTAGAGAATGTGGTAATTTTCGCGATATCGTGATCCAGTTCCAGCTGATGGTATCCCGTCATTGAGGTCAAGCTTTGAGAAACAACTTTGCTCATTCAGGTCATGGATTCGCCATCCACTTGGGGGTCACGTTGGCGCTCCCTCCCCTCGCTTTATGTCTTGTTTGGGAGTCGCATATCTACGGCATAGACGGATTTTGTCCGGCAAATGCGGCTTGGTGGGACTACGACGATTGGACACCCCGGTGTTTGGCCCATGAACCCTTTTCAATTATATCATTGTCCTCAAGATTTCCAGCTCCGCCTCCACCTTTTTGCGGATGTGGAAGGGAATGCCTATGGGGTTGCGCAATGGGTTGCACTGAGGGGTCAATGTGGCAGTTTCATCACTTGGTAGTCTCGTAGCTTCCCGATCCCGAAAACACAGAAGGGTGTTACGTCCCAGATTTCTGTTGTTGTTGCTGATGATTTTTTTGTTTTGTGGCGTTGACGATCTTGATGATTCCCAGCTCGTGTGCTGTTTTATGCTGAGCAATGGGCCGGAATCTCCAGGAACGACGTAGAATTTTGCGAACAGTGAATTTGCTTCCGATCAACATCCACCACGAACATTCCCGTGACCGGAAGTGATTCCTTAGATCCGTACGGAATGAGGCTGACCCTGCTTCTCTTCAGTGTTGGAGGATGCTTCAGCTGATTGAATGATGACTTTCCTAAATGTACGTCGTCCCTGTATCCAGAACGATTGGTAGCTTGGTACCACCACCCGCAACAATGTTATTTCGCGTTCGGCGCGCGGCGTATTCTTGGCGATTCGCTCATTGTGGAGGGAGAACACTATTCATCGCTATCCGCAGATACTGGAGCGGCGACCTGATTTACTGATTCCGGTTGCTTCTTACCGACCTTGCGTTTCGTCGGCGGTTATGTTGTTGTCTCCCTGTGCCCCTGCTTGTAGGAGCTTGAGCGGCATTGTGATGCACGTTTTTCCACTGGCTGGGCATTCGTCGCGACCACCTGGGTGCTGATTATTCTCCTCCACAAAAATAACATTTCTGCTCTGGGCTGTTTTTTTTCCGATTACTTCCTTTTTGTGGTGCGATTGTTTGATGAGATCTTTACGACTGGTTCTGGCTGTTGAGATCCCTCCATTCCGGTGGCCTGGCATTCATATATCTCCAACGCCCTTGCCCCTTGATTAGGTCCGAAGGTTTTTGGAGCCCGGAGAGCATATCGTCGGAGTTGGGTGGATTTGCACGTTTGACGAATGTCTTAACTTCGAACTTCGGATTCTACGGTCACGAACTTCCAGTTGAAGCGAGTACCTTCAGTCGCGTATAGTAGTGTTATCAATTGTCTCACTTCTCGTGGTTGTGCTTGTCGGAACAATCACCTCGTACCAGATGTTTTTTTTCTTGAGGCGTAAATGGGCTGCGAATGCTGCGAAACGGCTTTATCCGTAGTCCTTCTCTTCGCCTGTCTCTGGCATTGGTGGCAAATTATCGTATGCCCCCTCCCCAATTAGAATGGAGAAGAAGGCTCGTTTCCGCCTGTTGTAATCGCTGAGTCCAACGCTGTTAGGCCATTTTTAATTCTTGCGATCCATTTTTTTCCAACGAGTTCCAAGGAATGAATGTCCACTGAAATATCCACTGGCGGAAACGAAGGTCTGGACGTTGTGCTGCCATAATTATTGGTAACCATAATCCTTGGATGAAATTAAATGATCTAATTCCAACGATAGATTGAAGTTAAAAACAAACCACAAACACTTTTACCTCGTCGCCAAATGAAATTGTTCTGGGTAATTTATATAAATACCCACAATGCTACATCCCGTATATTGTGTCTTGATACACAAATCCTATTGAAACTGCACTGAATGATCACTAAAAAGGAAGTGTCAGACAATTCTCCATATCACCTGAGTATGACTGCCAGTCATAGGTATGCAGGGATCACAAAGGAGTGGGGAGTAACCTTGGTCTCTTATTGGATGAGGGCCTACTAAGCGGGAAGATGGAGGAACACAGACGGCAGTGGTATAAGAACTTGGAACATTACAGTCATGACATGTATGCCACCATTTCATATTCGCACTTTTCTCCAACCCAGCACTGACGGGTAGTTCTGTTGAAGAGTTAGACACAGCGGATAAGGTTCCTTCCTACATACGTCCTATCTGTATATATTAAATCACCCATAACTCGCCAATTGACCACCCCGCAATGAAGGCATTTCAATCTGCGTTCATTTTTCAGCATATTGTCTCCATCCAGTCGGACATCCGCAATACAGGCCCTGCAGGCTAAAACTCACGTCATCCCACGACTCCCCCTCAGAACAAATGACAAGTAGAGCTGGGTGTGGTCGCCGTACCAGTATAAATCTATTCCAGGAATGAATGGGACTTGCTCCACTGATTACTCGATACTACAATGGAAGTTACCAGTTTAAGCAATAAATCTATACACTCTCCAACAGTTTCAGGCCGTGTTTTGTTTCGAATTCCATGCAAAATCGAGGCATACCTTAATGACTTGATTCACTAAATAGCTGATACTACAATGCAATTACTAGCTTGAGCAATGATTCTCTCACAATTAGAACTAGATCCAGGCTGTGTCTTGCTTCGGGTTTCATGGCAAAATCTTGGCCTTTTTTTTGGTGTGGTGCGGCAGACAGTTTAGAGCTACTCCTAGTTGTGTGTACTGTGTGTAGCATAACAGTCTTGGAAGCTTGCAAGCTTGGACTTAGAATAAAAAGCATGCGCAGAATTGTTTGCAAACCCCTCCCCCTATTCGATGTTGTATTCGATCGCGTGGCCCAATACGACATTGAACGGGGAGCAGGATTGGTCCCAGCTATTTATCTGTAGTGTGGTTCCTAGCCACGGGCATGGCAGGTGATGATCCTGTGATAGTTCGTCAATTAAAAAAAAAAAAAAAAGTTAATAGAGAGCAAAGAGCTCTAATAAAGAATGAAGAGCACTAATGAAACAGGGTTTGTATCCAGAAGCAATACAGTAAGTGGGGTTTTATAGGATGCTCTTCCATTAGCCTTTCGCAAATAGCCTCTCGCAATGCATTGTGGTCTAGCTCGGGGGCAAAGTAGGCAATTCATGGAAGGCCAAATAGGATTTTCAGCAGAAAAATGGATTTTTCTTGGCGAAAAATTAGGTGTTTTAGTGAACATTTTTAGTCAGATTTTTTCAAGATGTAAAATATTATCGGGGACAACATACTAAATTTGAGAGAATATGCATAGAGAATGACAAGGATAATTGAAATTTACAAGTTGTTCCAATACTTGCTAACACAACTGCCTGCTGAAGTATCCCAGAATGCATCAAAACTATCCCACAGTGCGCCGCAACATGTTATTTGCGAAAAGGTCTATGGGGCAATTGTAAGGTGATGCAAACATAGGAGTCCTGTTTTCTCTCTACCGTTCTCTTCTCTCACGTGATTCCATCTCTTTCAACTCTATATCAACCAGTTCATTCTTCAGTTTCCTCAGGTCGTAGAACTTGGCTTCTGCAATCACTGCGAAGCTCAGAACCAGGAGTGAAGAGTATTCTTCCCTCTCGCAAGAAATTCAGGATGTACCTAAAGAGCTGACCATCCCTGTCAATTTCATACTGTCCTTGTCGATTCCTCCGAATTCGTTCCGTGGTATACATCAAGGGTCTCCCCCCCCTGTGATCATTTCACTGAGTGTTGAGGGTGCATACCTCATCAGAGTTCTTTTTTTGTGAGGTACTTCACCCCTCCCACTATCAGGGTAACGTTTGGTGTGTCAGTGGCAGTCTTCAGTTCTTTCTCCAATCCACTCAGTTGATAGAATCTTGCCTCTTTCAGGAGCTCTCCCGCTCGCAGATATCTCCAGGCAGGGTCAACTCACCGTCTCGCAGAAGTTGAGGATGTAGCGGAAGATTTTTCCATCTCTGTCGATCATGAAGGATCCTTGCTCGTCCTTCGCAAGGGGTATGTTCTCTTGGATAAACATTTTCCCCAACATTGAGTCACCGTCTTTTGTGAGGGGCCTGCGAAGTTGGGTCCATCACACCACCTACCGTGGAGGTTTATGTAGCGGTGATGTGGGAAAACGCACTGGTTTTCACATGGGTTTCCGCCATTTCCTAGAAATGGAAGAGATCACAATGGACATTTGTTGTAACATCCTGTGTGGGCAGGGGTGCGGATAAAGGGGGGGGTGTCACACCTACAGATAGAGGACCCTGGTGCTCCCATTGGCCTCTGAGCGACCAAAGTTGATCGGTCCCATTAGTATGGGAGCAAGAGTAGACAGAAAGCGATATAGTTGGCCACCCATGTGAACTGTACAACATGCATTACCCCTAATCTTCCTCCCTCCCCGCCCCTCTTGTTTCAAGCGATAACCCACTAGCCCACCACAAAACAACAAAACAAAATATGAAGAGAATTTTAGCTGGGGGGGCATTATCCGCTCGCTTCCCCCCATGTGCCCCCCCATTGCCCCCCCCCCAACTAAGAGTGGGGAAAACACTTTTGAACCAGGGTTACCTCCGGACACCTCCGTTTCAAACCGCCAACATTGACCAAATGTGTCATTAAGTGACTTAATTTTAGAAGCCAAATTCTTAACAAAAATTAGCAAAAATTTCTCGCACTTCAAGCGTGATTCACTTTTTTCCCTCAGTCTCACCTGACACCCACGCAGTAGTGTATACATTCATTTCACAATGCTTTCATACCAAATCTTGACCATCTGACCCATGGTTCACCCAATCGAAATGCAAAAGGCTCAATGATTTTTGATGCAAAAACGTTCAGGACTTATCGTGTAAACAGAGTTTTTGCTTTGATCCCAGGCAATTGGGGTCATGTCACCATTATGAGAAAGACACATGCACAGTAAGAGTTCAATCCAGTGGGGTCCAATTAATCCTTGTTCAGCAAGCTGAAATTGACTGGGCATCCCTGTGTCAAAATCCCTGTTCATATTTTTTTTTTTTTCACAAAAAATGAACCCAGGTCCACATTGAAAACATTAAAAATAATAGGGTTCGTGTACTCCCGCTAAGAAAGCTACCCACCAAATTTTCATCTGATGACCCATACTAGGCTTATCGTGTCCACAGGCCTCTATTGACCTTAGATGACAACTCACAGCAATATGGAGTATGTACTCATCATGGGAAACAAGTCTAATAGCTTCTCACCATCAATGCAAGTGAGGTCAACAGGGGTGGATCCGGGGAATATCCGGTCGACTTGATCATACCTCATACTTTCACCTTTTTAGATTATTCATTTAGGGATTTCTTAGCAATAGCGACGGTCGGTAGAGCTGTGGCTGATGTCCACCCATAGACATGTTATTCCTATGATCACGAATTAGATTAATCTTCTCGTAATGTGCTAGAATCTTGTCAACCGGAATCACGATAAAAATGTTCTCAAATGAGCCTCATATGCACTGGAGATCCCTAAGAATCCTACATACAAACAACAGCTTCCAGGGCCCCAAGGCGGGCCCTCGCCCACGCCGAGAGACTTCGCGCCCATGAGGTGCGCTATACGCACATAGGGACTGGCCCGTCTGTACTCGATTCTCGATTCACGGGCCCTAGGCGGGACCCTGGACCCATGCCGAAAGGACTTTGCTCTGCGTGCCTTCATGATTGTGTGCTAACGTATACATTGGGTCTTGTACTTTGGTGTGGTAACACAGACGCAGCCTTGCTACATCATAAGGGTGGACCTGACATGACCTAGGTCGCAGTAATATTCCCAGACGGTCTGTTTAATGATGCACAAGAATTTTTTATTTATGAGTTGTTTGGGTAATTTTCTAGAACTTTGTCAACCGAAACCACGAAAAATGTTCCCACATGAGCCCCCAGGTTGCATTGAGAGATCAATCCGACACCGACAGCTTCCATGGCCCTTCCATAACACTGCTTTAGGAGGTGCTTCAGTCAATATGACAACCCAGCACCCTTTTCCGGGTCAACACTCACCAGTGTTTATAATTTAATCTCAAATAATGCCGGGGGGGGGGGGGGCAGAAGAAGTTTGACAGGCTCAAGTGACAAGATTCCCCTAGGCCTCAAGGTAAAGGAAGATGAGATAGGCCATGTTTTGTGTAACAACCTAGTTTGATTGCTCCTATAAGCAGATTCCTTGGAAAAATATTAGATTAATTAACACTGATATTGGCTTTGATGACATACAGTTAATGGAAATGTTCCCATTCATAATATGCCTATGGTTCCCCAAAATATCAGCCTATCACTAGTACAATGTTGTTGTTGTTTTTTTTTTACCTTATTGACCCTTTTGTGGACATGATGGCATGATGGTGTTTATAAAAAATGTTTGCCTTGATGTCCTGCACCAATCCCTGAAAACAGCAATAATGTACTCTATACACACACCCTATGCTATCGCCCAAAAGGTACCAAAACCAAACTTTGACCACTTGTAACTTTAAAGCCAAGGTGAATCAGATTGGAGCCGGGAGTTTGGTTTCGTCTAATTTTTTCAATGTTATTATCCTTTTTAGCAATCTTCTTGCATAATTTATGTAATTATATAGTCACATTATATGACCTGACCTCCCGTGACCTTGACACTTTTGTTAATTTATTGGATTGAAGGGGTTGCCATGTTCGCCAAGTTTTCATGTTATCTCACCCCAACTTTGAATTCGCATAAATTATGTTCAAAGTCAATGCAAATTAGTCACATTAGATGACCTTTTGGGTGTCCTCGTCCCTACTTAATTTTTTTGTTGGGGCTATAATAACCCTCTCCACCAAGTTGCGTGAAAATTGACAACGTTTAAGAATTGCCATAAATTATGCAAAGTAGCTACTTAATTAGCATATGTCAGTAATATATCAGTTTGTGTTCACTTCATAGTTTTTTATATACGCTGAACTGTATCACGAGCATATACGAATCGTGAGATAGCCCTATCTTATAACACAACTTTTAGGCCATTTCATTATGTATTCAATTTATGCAAATTAGTATGGTCTTCCTCCAGGACTGAAAGTGGATGCACATCGACAACCATCTTCCCCGTACCCTCCATACAGAATTCCAGCATTACGGCTTCCCCAACAGTTCAGAAGATATCGAACGGCACGTGGACGGAGGGGCAGTCCAGACAGACAACAGATCAGACAGACACACACACACACAAAAGTGATCACTATGCTTTCTTCTTGAACAAATCCGGGCCGAAGACATCCTCCTATAATTCGTGGGTTTTCGAATCAATGATCATGAAGATGGTCGGTATTATCAGTGACCAATGCTGACATGTGGATTCATCTTTGGGTCACTCTCTGGCCAAAAAACGGTCACTCCCACAGATGGAATTTGAATATCATGATAGTGGTCAGTATAATCATTGGACAGGTTTGCCTATGAAATGTTTCAGGGAATTTGAGACATAGGGCATCCAAGGGGTTAATTTCTCTATTTTGTTTCCGAAGGCTTATGTTCCACTTCCCACAGAATAGCTCAGATGATTATGAAAATTGGTAGTATTATCATTGACCTGTGGTGAAGAATTTTAGATTAAGAGGCCATCAGGGGGCTATGTACTCTTCAGAATAGATTGAAAAAACCTTAACAGTAGTTAGTGACTGCATAGTGGTAAAATAGAACATGTTCAGGTATTTGAGTTAATTAGGGTCATTTAGGGCGGTGTAGTCGAGGTCGCTACTTCCGAGGCCAAGGCCGTGGCCGAGGCTATACCGAGGCCAAGGACGAGGCCGACTGCTATATGGATGGCGCTCCATGATGACTGACCGCTATATAAGCAGTAAGTTACAGGCAAACAAATGAGTGTATTACAGCATCCTTCATTAAGTGGTGAGTATGAATGATGGGGAATTAGATCATGCCTTGATAGGACACATACCCAAAGAATTTTTGTAACATATCTCCTGTAATTCCATAACTTTCGTAAACAATACCCATGCATTTAGGTTCATGAATATTCAATCAGCTGGACATTCTAGCATAGGGCAGTTATCATTTTTCCATCCATTAAAAACCCATTCCGACTGACGGACTGACACATGTGGAAATGATATGCTTTGTGGCTGTCCTGGCAGCCATTGCTTAGGAACACCAAGTACCTGAACATAGGCCAACACGGCCTGGATGGCTAACCATTTTGTACACGTTTGAGCTCATGAGAAGCTTGGGAAAAAAATGGCTGTGCCCCTAGAAAGTTGATGTTGAAACCAAATACACAAATTTTGAAGAAGTGTTTCGTTAGAGAATTTGAAGTGGACTTGTCCGGCATCGGCCCTGGCACAAGGCCAAGGCCGAGGCATTGCTTCCGAGGCCGAGACCGAGGCCAGAAAGAACGGCACTGAGGCCGAGGCCGGCCCTCGAATCCTCCAACACTGCATTTAGGGGCAATTCTGTCATTGTACAATCAGGATGAAGTAGGAATAGAGCACCAATGGTGCTGTAGCTCAAACGTACAAATGTACCAAGACGCTGTCAAACTATGTAATACATGTTCAAGATCATGAGTACAAGAAGGCAGTTCCAAGCAATGAGGCCTATTGTGCTCCTGTAACAACCTTTGAACCTCGCTCTTTATATGGCCAAACATGTCTCCGCAGTCAAAGACATGTTACTCAATGTTATTTCAAACATCCATCGACTAATGCCCAATTGAAGAGAAAAAAGAGGGCAATTTCTCACAGCGGCCTGTTATGCCCCTTTAATGCCCCTGCCTTCACAAGTTGCTTCGTTCCATCAGATGTAGCTGTTTTGATTTTCTACAGCACTATATCATGTTGCATCCAATATCGCAAACAAGCTGAGAGAGCACCTTCAAGAGGAACATTTGAACACAGTTAAAAAAAAAATCTTATGGTACAACTGTGAAGAAATTACATTTTGAGCAATCTTAACACATAATGGCCTATAGTGCCCCTTCAGAGTCCTTTGACCTGGACTTTGACAAGTCAGCATGTCTTATGAATAAATTATTTATTGTGTCTAGAGGTTTGATAAAACATCATCAACTAGAATACCAAAGTGAGCAAAAGCAATTTACAGTGGCTTATTTTGTCCCACTAGTGACTTGGACTGACCTTCACAGGGTCAAAGATTTTCTAAAGGTCAATGACTTGGGTTCCAAGTATAATATAGTCAACATTCATCAACGAACAGACAGTCTGTAGGCGGGTTAAACACCCCACGTGTATATCCCCGCTTTTGAGCAATTATGGGAAGACAAGAAGTTAGCTAACACCCATTAAACACCCCCATCCTTTTGGTCGGAAACCAAAATAAACTTCATCCACCAGTTTTGTTGGATTCAAGGGAAGTTAATGCACATTGATTATGCAAGTGGACCAACATGGCTTTGAATGACTTCTAACTTTTGTGGAACGAATGTAGCAACCCCCATTCACAAGTTTCGGCCAAATCTGGACAAAGTTGGAAGGAAATCGCTATAAATTCCGCAAATTTCACTTTCGATGACCTTGAAATACCTCCACTTTTTCGGGATCAACATAGTCCCCTACCCACCAAGTTTCGTTCAAATCCGACTACTTGAAAATTTCGGCGTCACTTATGCAATTAGCGCCCCCAGAATTTGTCAGTGATGCCCACTTTCGACTCATCCATATTTCACTAGGCGGACATATCCCAAGTTCCAGGTCAAGCGGATAAAGCGTTGAAGATAGTTATTCGCGAACGCCTAAGTTTCCGGCGGGCGTGCGGCGGCGGATCTGGGACGGCGGCGGCTACACAACCCAAACCCATAACAATCCCCGACACTTCCCAGTGTCGCGGGGATATCATGAACTGACTGTGGACCGTAATTCCTTATTTTCACTGATGTTGCTGGTTTTAACTCCTAAACGGCAACGTAACATCTTCCGCCTTGCTAGAAATCTTTACAACTGAATGAGCACCACCCAAAGACCATTGACACATTGTCAAGAAATTTCATGTACTTTGGTAGGGGGAAATATATTTCGAAATTACACATAAGGGGCCTTATTGTCCCTTTTATGATAGCTTGACCTTCACAAAGTTCAAACATGTTCCCTTTGTCAATGAACAATGTGTCCAAACTTTGTCGACATTCGTCACAGAATGGACTGCATTTTTGGGGCCAAAAAGGCAAAATTGACACATTGCATAGCTGTTTTGAGCAAGTGGGACCTTGGATCGGAAATTCCTGAAAAACCTATAGGTACGGCTATTACACCATCATTATGCTCGACATCTCACGTGAACGACAATAGTAGATAAGCATTTTGCATGATTGCCAAAATGAAGTCCAAATTCCTAGACCCTGAAGTAACGGCTAATTAGAACTCATTTATACTGAGCATCCCACTGATTCTTGCATCAAATTTGTAAGAAGCACACATCCCTGATGGACCCCCTAACCAAGGAGCATTACATCAATTGGAACTTGTGGAGGAGAATGCATTTCAAGTATCATGGTGTGAAAATTTCCATGTGGACCTTTATCAAAAGCGTAATATTCCCATGATGCGCCTCGGGCCCACACGGGCCATGGGTTCCCAAATCCCGGGCCCCTAGAGGTAAGGCTATTAGACCATATTATGACCGAACTCTCATGGGCAAACGAAACTTGTGGAGTAGATGTCATTCCAAGCACCGTGTGTGAAATATCATACCAAGTGGGAGTTTAGACCAAAATTCCTGAACATCCCGAATGTACTGCGGATAGGCCATCATTCTTACCGACACAGCCACTGTGCAACAAAATTTGTATGAGAAGTATCGTTTTGCGGTTTTCCACTTATTGGCCATTGTGCTCCTTCAAGCTAGTTGACCTTGACCTTCAGGTGGTCACTGACCCATCAGTCACTACACATGTACCAAGTCGGTCGAGATTATTCAAGCACACGAACATTTTGTGCCCAAAAGCAAAAGTTTACAGACTGAATAGAGATCATCGATGATAGATAGAATGAATAGATAGATAGATAGATAGAATAGATATATCAGAAGATAGATAGATGAACTGGGCATCACACTGGCTCCACAGCCTAGCTTGTTTTAGCTAAAGAATAAACTAAGCACATTGTGCTGTAGCTCAACTCGCACAAATGTACCAAGACGAATGTACAATGGTGTGATAAAGGTTCAAGGATCATTATCACGATCAAGTGGGAACTTCAATGCAATTTGAACTTGACCTTCACCATGTCAACAGTTTTCCCATGGTCAATGACCTTGTGTCCCAAGTTTCGTCAACATTCAGTTGCAGATGGCTTTTTGGTAGCCAAAAACGCCATTGTTGACACATTGAATAGATAGATAGATAGATAGATAGATAATAGATAGATGATAGACAGATAGATAATAATATATAGATAGATAGATAGTTCGATAGATAGATGATAGATAGTTATAGATAGATAGATAGATAGACATGCATACCAATAGCTCACCAGCTGGCTGGTTTGGCGACAAATTGCAGGAATTTTGATTGAATCTGATTCTTCTAACTAAAATGATGCGGTTTTAAATCGTAGAAAACAGCCACCATGATAAACATGGAAAGGAATTCCAAATTTGTAAGGTACGAACAAAATAAACCCCTCCCATAGGTCGCTATCTAGGAAGCCTGGACTTTCCCTTTCTCTCGCTATCGTTACTCATATGAATTTATTCACAACAAATGCCCAGACCCTCCTGGAATTTGTAAGTTCTATAACATCGAGGCAGTTTAAATAATAATAGTTATTATAGATAATAATACCCACAATTCAAGATCATCTGATTTCAATGCTAGGAGAAGAAGCTTTTGGCATAGCCTATTTCATGAAATGTCTAACACGACCTGAACTGCAGGCACCTGTGTCACTGGCTCAACTCCGCATTGTCGAGGTCAGGACAAATTTCAGGAATGTACAATTAATTATACATGCTGAGATAGTTATGAATGAAGTTTACTGGTCTGATTCTGACTTGCATGCCTATACTAGCGAGAATCCCAAACAAAAAACAACTAACTTACTAGGCCTTAGGAAGCCTAATGCTACTGCGATCTTTTGAACATCAGGACAAATATCGGGAACTGTAACAGGAGTAATACTGGAACAACGTACAGTCCAGTCACCTGTACATGAATTCTGTTTGTTTAATATGAGGTATGATACTGCGCAACTTAGGTTACAGTATGAATAGTACCTAATGTAAAAAAATAACCAGAAGAACACGAGAAAAAAAAATAAGAAAAAAAGCTATAAACCAAAATAACATATAGCTTACTAACTATACTACTATTTTGTCCGCACCTCCAGATAATAAAAAGAAAACAACCTGAAACCTACTTCCTGAAAAGAATTTTCCATCTTAAAAGTAAGTAAAACCTTCAGACTCTTTCTTCCCCTCCCGGAAGGGTGCCTATAGTCAGCGATCATTCATAATTATTTATATTTTTCTGATTTGGACAGATCGTTGTCTAAACCCTACTGTACTTAATCAGTATAGTGGGAAACAGTAGTGTTGGCAGGTGCCTAAGCTAGCTAGCTGAGCCTGTAAATACACTTATTAGAGCAGGGTAGTGGAGCTGGGTTTTTATTTGGTTTGGTTTGATTGCGACGGGGTTCAGGAAGCCAAGTTGACTCATCGTGGAACCCGACCGCATTTTGGATCGGGGGAGGAGCACCGGCGACACCTCGCCTTCTCTTTCCGACGAGTGCTCAGATGATATCGAGGCAGAGTGACACCAATCCCTGCTCCCGGGGACCCGCAATGTTAACGTCCCCCATCCGACGACGATCATGAACTCAGGACTGACCACTTCCAGACCTGAGGAGCGGAATATGTTCGACGTGAACTGCTCCCCCGACCTACGAACCTATTGCAAGTGCACCCAAAACAACCCCCCGAAAATTACCAGCCCACTGCTCCACACGCAGGACCGGAACCTACGAACCATGCAGAACACACGCCATTCGAACTGCAAATACCGCACTTTCTGGAAAAACGCCCGGTGCTTGGAGCGGCTTGGAATTCGACCCCGGGACCTGTTGGCATGCAAAAGCGAACACTTGATACCGCTCTATACTATTGGAGAGCACAGTGAGCGCTTGACCACAATTGACCCAGATTCATGAGAGGGAATTTCCTATTTCCATGGAGGAGGTTGGTAGTGTTGCCCAATTCTAAAAATAGAACTAACTCAAATTATATGAGAACTATATGAATCACAGCAATCCTCTCTAAAAAAATGCATCTCAGCCCACAACGGGTCCATGGTCCCTAAGGTCCTAATGCCCAAGTCCAGGGCAAAAATGGTCCCAAGCCCAGCCCCCAGAACCACACGGGGACAACCCCCCTATCTAAGGTCCATTACATCACTTTGAAAAATAAATTGAAGCTTGTAGAAGAGATGCCTTTCGAGTACCAACTCGTGTAAATTTTCATAAATGGGCCATCAGCCCAATTGAGGACCTTGGACCGAAAATGCCTTGACAAACCCCGAAGGTACGGCTGATATTAACCACATTATGACCGAAACAATCAGCACACTGTGCACCAAAATTCTAAGAGAGAATACCAGAACTTACCTTATGGACTTACGACAAATGCATTTTCGGCCAAACTTCCGCTTCAACAACACCTATAACCCTAAAAAGAGTAAGTCACAAGGCGCCGTTACCGAACTCAGGCCGTAGCTAGCTGGGTGCGGCAACGATGCTGTACTATCATTCTTTTCGGTGTGTGGTACTCCACACAGCGCGGGGTAACTGTTATCTCTCGCGAGCTCTCATTTGGACGCTTCTCACTACCACTTTCTTTTCTCCGCCTGCCACTTTTCCAACCTTTATCAGTGAATATACTTCCTGTTTTGGGGGTTGTGGGTGTCTTTTCTGTATTTAATAATCACTCATTCCCTTCCTGCCCATTCTTGGGATCGTAAAGTTCGTTGCGGTCCAGGGTCTTGTGTGTGTGCCCTGGTCCTTGTATTGGCGAACCCGTTCTTCCTTGGGAATGGGGTTTTCTTCCTCCCTCCCCTCCCGGGCTAGGTGCGTTTTCCCTTCCCGCTTTCTTGTTACGGTTCGTTTGAGCCCTTTCGGGCTCTGTCCGCCCCTCTTGGGCGCCGGGAGGGGGTATTTTTCCCCACAGTTCGTAACGCGTAACGGGTTTTCCCCCCTCCTTCGCCTATCGCATGCTTCGCACTAGGCTTTTACCCACTGTGGCTATGGGTTTTCCGTCCGTTGACTTTTGTGTGTGGTTTTTCCCAGTAGTCGGTGTGGCTAGGCCCTGAGGCGCTCAGAGCGCTTGCCTCTCAGGCCGTTGCCTAATTTGCATATCACTAGGGCATCCTCACGTTCCTTTTTTCGCATTCGCTACGGATGCTTGGGGTGCCGTTTTGGGTGTGTTATAGGCCTATTTTTTATTCATCTGTCACGTTCCACGCATAGTTCGCACGCTTATCGGGCTAAGCTTGGGGTAAGGGGCACACATTTCTTTTCACACGTCATGACTGTAGCAATTTTTGTTTCCTCTTTCAGATAGGCCATTTCGAGTGGTGAAGTCACCGCCAGTAGCTTTGGCGGCAATCTTATTTTCACCGCCTTCGGGGGCTTCCCCCCCCCCCCCCTGTTGGCCTGGGGCCGTATACCCAGGGGTTTTGGGTGTCTTTGGTGTTTCCCCCCCTAAGGGCCCTCTGACCGTCATCTTTCCTTCCCCACCCTCCTCGGTAAGGGGGGGGGGTGGGCCTTACCGTTTCGTGCAAGTTTCCCGTTTTGCCTATATCTCGTAAACGTTAAGCCCCGGGGTCCAAAGTTGGCACTTTTGACTTTAGAGTGGGCCTGAGGGTGTCATTGTTGACCCTTGTGCGGCTCTCTCTCCGGGGCCTTTGACCTTTTTCGAGTACATTGTCTTTGTAGAGTGCTTAGTTTGAGTACATTAACTGATTTACTAACTCGGTTCGTTTGCTTTTTTACACAGAGCGGTAAGACAATAGCATTAGCTTTACAATGTCCTCGAGCCAGCGGCACTCCCGCAGATCGATCAAGGTCCTCCCGTTTTTACTTAACTTGCGGCGTCTCGCGCTCGCGTGGCGCTCAAACCCACGCTGGTGGGATCCCTCCGGGTCCTCCCCCTTTCCCGGCGCGTCGCACCCTTGCGGTCCTGTCCCTTCCTTCTTCTCCCCCACTGCAGTCCCTGTGTTTGTGGGGGGTCGCCGCCAGTACATGGGGGGGAATAGATGCCCTGCGTGGGTCCGTCTTCTGTGGTGACGGTCTCTTCGTTGTAAGGGCCACGGGCTTAAATACCTCTTCCCCGACCGGGTCTTTTCAGGACCATTGCGATCCCCTCTGGGCACCTCGGTGTCTCAGTCCCCCCTGCCCTTCTCCCTCCACCTCAGGCGACCGTGCTGCGTCGGCCTGGGTTGGGGAATGAGGTCCCTGCGGGGACCGCTGTTTTAGAGACGACTATGTCGGCGCGCCCGTCATCAAACCCTTTCCGTCTGGCCATGTCCCTAACCGGGTTCGGGCAGGCCTCCCGCGTGTCGGGTTCCGGCCTCAGCCCCCCCACCAGGACCAGCTGGCTCTGCCTTGGGGTTGGCACGACCCCTGCGCCGGTGGCGCAGAGGGGCAGGGAACGTTTCCTCCAGTGCGAGGACGGGTTCCTGGGAAGAGCTCCACACCTATTTTTTATGCCGTTCTATCCCGAATCCGTCGGGTCCGTCAGGCCCTGTAACGTGTTCAGGGGACGGCCGTATCCACAGGGGCTGTCGTTGCCTTTTGTCACGTTAGTGCGCTCCACCCAGTTTGGATCTCACGTCGGTCTTCCTGTAGGGGCCCCGTCATGGGCGAACTCCGGGGTGTTTTGGGAGCGCTGACCCCTCGCTGCAGCCCAAACAAACCTCGCGACGGGTTTTCCTCTTTCCCGCTGGGTCTCTTCGGGGGATGCCCCATCCCTCCCCTGGCGATGCTGGGAACCTCGGTCAAAGACCTCGGATGTTCGGAGTTTGTTGTCCCTTCGACCCGCCCCAGCCTGCAAGGTCCGTCCGTGCGACGGGAAGCGGGGTCCCCCCCCCTGCAGTCATCCTCGATGATGAAGAAGATGAGGCAACCCCACTCCTCGTAAGTCCCGTAAGCCTAAGAGCAAGCGCGATGCTCAGAGGCGGGCAATTAGCTTCCACGTTGGAGGCTCTTCAGTCCCTGCGCGGTGTTGGCTCAATGGCTGTCACGCCCGGAGTTGACGAGCCTCTTCCGCCCGGTGACCGGGGTCGCTGTCCACCTCCCCCTCCTCGACAACACCGGGACCTCCCGCGATCCGGGATGGTTTTTCAGTGGCGGTTGTTCCTCCCCGTACATCTCCGCCTGTTGTTCGGCGACGGAGCCTCGAGGTGCAGACGTCGATCATTCCCCCCGCCGGTCCTCCAACCGGAGATCGACGTGCACGCATTTGACCGTTGGTCAGGGTCGGACGCATCCGTCCTCGCCTGCTATCTCATGCCCCTGCTCTCCGTTGATGGGGGCCCTTCGGGCCAGGATCCCTTCATTCGACAGAGATCCACCGTTAAGTGGCCTCGTTGAGGCAGACAACGCTGCCGGCGGTGACGGAACTGGCTCCGGCTTTCTCCTCCTGGACTTGTCTAAGACCCCGGAGGCCGCGACGGAGGATCCGACAGGCTGGGCGCATTTGGACCAGCGCCGGGATCCGACTCCGCCCTCCTTTCCTACCCTCCTATGCCCGCTGGACCTGTGTTCCAGATTTTCCAGTAGGGCGGAACGTCCCTTCTAGCGCCCACATCGTGAGGACAGCCTCATTCGCGTTCCCCAGGCACAGTACGCTGCCACTCGCCCCGTTCCCCTCCCCTGCGCCGGAGGCGTGGGATAGAGGCTTTTCCGTCGGGGAGGCGTCGGTTCTCTCCCGGCCAAGTAGGGGGTAAGGACTACCTTTCCCGTCTGAAGTATCCGGCCCAGGCGACCGAGACGCCGATCTCCGTTTTTTTGACCGTGCATCGAGATTCGTTATCAAGTCTCGGCTCTCCAGCTTTTCTTACCGGAGTTGTTCGCCAGGTGGCGCCGTCGGCAACCCCTCTCCCTGCGGGTAGGTGATGGCGAGAGTCCAGTCGGGGCCGGTCCCTAGACTGCCTGCGATCATTTGCCCGCATTGCCGTCAGGCAACTTGTCCTTTGCGGCGGACATTGTGTCCTTGCCGGACTTGAACCTCCTCCGCTCCGCCGCGGGCGAACTCCCAGACGCCCCTATTTTTGGCTCCGACCTCCTCGGCGGCTGTTTTCCCCCGTCCTGAACAGACGCCTTCCGTGTGGAGACTACCGGAAACGGCGACGTGTTCTGCCCGTAGAGGACAGTCTTCTGGGCAGAGCTGCCGCGCTTCGGGGGGCGCCTCAGGCGTCTCGGCCTCCCGGAGGCGGGGGTGCCCCCACCCCCTCATAAGCAGAATGGGAACCCGGCCAAGCGTCCCCGCAAGCCCCGGGGGGGGGGGGCGCGTCATTCTCCCGCCGTGGCATAGGAGGCGGTGCCCCCAGCCGGCCCGGGGTAAGTGACTACCGGCCCCCGGTCCCGGAACCCCCCGGCGTGACCCCCCCTGTGGGGGGTCGTCTCCTGGGCTTCGCGGGGCGTGGCCCTCTGTCCCCCTCGGACCAGGTGGATCCCTGGCCGCGCTCTCCCAGGGGTATCGCCCGGAGTTTTCACGGGCGCCTCCTCCCCCGAGCTCCGGGGCAATTTTCGGGCTACTCCTTGTTCCCGGCGGGACCGCTCCCAGGCGTCGGCTTTGGAGAGGAGATCGAAACCCTTTTGGCCAATGGGGCCATTACTCCCCTCCTCCCGCAATAAGTGCCCACGGTTTGTGGGCGTCCTTTTTCCTGACGCCCAAGAGGGAGTGACGGTTCGTGGTCGTCCGATATTGAACCTTGCGTGGTCTCTCAAACCGTTCGTATCGTCCGCCCACCCCACTTCCGGATGGAAACCCTAGCCAGGATTTTCAACCCGTCTGAGGGGTCTCTGGCGACGGGGGTCGGTGGACCTGGCGGATGCATACTTTCCATATTCCCCGTCAGGCGGGAGGATTCCTTCTTCATATGCTTCCGCTACCAGCGCTTCCTCCTACCGATTTACCAGTCACCCGTTTGGGTTGTCGACGCGCCCCGTGTGTGCCGGTCACGAGGGCAGGTGGCCCTTTGCGTCGTCAGGGGGTCCATATCTTCACTTATCTCGACGATGGCTTATCGTGGGGACTCAGCGGCGGAGGTTCAGAGGAGCACCGGCACGGTTCTGGACTTGGCTCGGATCCTGGATGGCTGCGTCACCTTTCCCAGTCCGACCTTCGACCGTCCCCGCGATCGTTTATCTGGGTGGCTCAGATCGATCTAGCTGGTCGGGTGGCCACCCCAACCCTGGGAAGACTGGAGGCCCTGCAAGCCGGGTGGTCGCTGCTTCAGGGCAGAACTCTACCTGCGCGGGCGTGGCTTTTGGCTCCTCAGCTTCATGGCAAGCCTAGTGGACCTGGTTTCCTTTTGCCCTGTACATGCGCCCCCCTCCAGATCCCCTCTTGGCGTTTTTTCGTCCTCCGTCTCGGGATCTTTCACGCCAGTGCCGTGGGCCAGCACACCTGACCCGATAATCCGGTGGGGCTGAACAGGGACCACGTCATGCATGGTGTCACGGTTCCCGCCTTCCGTCCCAACTTTTTGCCTAACGTCGGACGCCTCGCTGGAGGTCTGGGGGGCTCACGCCTCCGGAGTCGCCTTGGCTCACGTGTGGGAATCGGAGTTACGGGGGACCCATAACGGCTCGAGTTGCTGGCGGGGTGTTTCGCACTTTTGAAACTACTGCAACCGAGAGTGGCGTTCCGCCTCGTCCTGGTCCGTTGCGACAGTTCCGCGGCGGTGTCGTACGCTAACCGGCAAGGCGGGACGGCGTTCGCGGAGGCTCTTGTCCGTGACCTGGGACCTGTCCCAGTGGTGCCCGTCGCACGGAGTGCGCCTTCATGCGGTTCACCTTCCGGGTTCCGAAAACTCCAGGCCATCGCAGACGCGGTCTCGCGCATCACTCAGGCCCCGACCTGCGTGTCTCTCTCCCTCCACGTCGGAGTTGTGCAGAGCGTTGTTTCGAGGCGTTTTCATCGTCGGAGGTGGACCGTTCGCATTTCGCATCGCCTCTCATGCAAAGCTTGCCTCTCTCCTGCACACGAGCCCGTCGAGGGGCCCCTGGGCGGTCGATGCTCTCTGGCCCTTATTGGCCTTTAACATCGACCAGTACGCTTCCCGCCGTTTTCCGTCTATCCGACAAGGGTGGTCGAAGCGGGTGGGCAGTGATCCCTGTGTCGGGTCCTCCTGATAGCGCGTTTTGGTTGGGCCGACCCAAGCGTGGTTACGTCCACTCCTGGCGTTGCCTGGCGTGGGCGCCGCGGATTCTACCCTGCTTCCCGGACCTCCTGGTGCTTCCGTGTCCGGGAACGCACCACCCGCACCCAGAGGCTCGGCGCCTGGTTGCGTTGGCCGTGTCAGGGATTCCCTCCGATCTTCCGGGCCTTTCGGAGGAGGCTGCCGCGATGGCGGCCCGGGTCGGAGAGATTCCACTCTAACGCCTGTCTGATTCGTCGCGCTCGGATTGTACCGAGGGTGGTGTGGCGGACGCCAGGTTTCTCCGGCCACGGCCACTGTCGGGGAGGGGGCCGATTTCCTCCTCTCTTTGTTTCCTTTTAGGGCAGCATGAACACGGATCCGGTGTTACCGCTCCCTGTTGCGGCTATACATAGCGGATCGAGTATGGCTCAACGGTGTCTTCTGCGAAGCCCCTTGACCTCCTTCGTAGCATGTTCCTGGATCGTCACTAGAGTTTCGCACTCTGGTTCAGCCCTGGGACATGGGGGACGGCCTGCGGATACTAGCGGAGCCTACCTTCGAGCCGATAGCGGAACTGCCTCTCTGCCGCAGTGTGTCAGTTAAGACAGCGTTCCTTCTTGCGGCGGGATCGGCTCGGCGCCGTAGTGCCTTTCATGCTTTGTCTACCCTTCCGGGCCATATGCGTTTTTGAGCCTCACGGGGTCCGCCTGGTTTCCGGACCCGACAGTTTTTCTCTAAAACGCATTCGGTCAATTTTCTCTCTCTCCCGGCTCCGCTCCGCTTTTCATCGCTGCTATTGGGGAGTGCTCGGGAGTGGAGGGGGGATTAGGTGGTTTCCGGTTCGGGCCCTTCGGGTTTACCCTGGCTCATAACCCGTCCCCTCCGTGGTCCGTGTACTTCGCTGTTGTTTATCGCGCAGCGACCTCATTCACGCGCCTCCAAGTATCCAATCTCTCGCTGATCGTCAGCCGGCGATCCTTGCAGCGGACCCGGCCGGGGGATGTCCGGCTCGAACGCGGGCTGTCACGATTTGCGGGGTCGCCTCCTCCCTTCCCTCGCGCTCTATAAAGGTGTGTCTTTGGAAGATTCTCCAGGCTGGCGGGATGGAATCTCAGAATACCTTTTAATCGCTTCATACCTTCGGGACCCCCTGCGGAATGAATCCCGCATGGCCACCGCCTCCGCGCGGGGTTGCCCCGTTCGGGTTCCGCGTCTGGCGTGGCCCCTCGCGCCGGCGCCACTAGCCTCTAGTACGCGTCTGCTTCGCTAGTTGGGCGTGTTGTGTAGGGCGGTGGCTGGCTCGGGGACATCCGCATGTGACGGGCAGGGTGCCGCCGCCGGCAGTCTGGAGTCTGGTTTGACTACGGAGGGGCGGTACTCAGACGTCCTTTTTACGGTGAGTGGTCTTTTCGAGTTGGAATTAATTCGCTCTCCCCGCTTTCCCCCCTCCTTGCGGTGGGCGTCTGCAATTGGTAGTAAGTACAGAAGGTAAGTGCCCGAAGTAAGTTAACCCCCCATCGTTAAGGGGGGCGGGGGGAACTTACGGGGGGAACTTACCTTCTGGCCCCGCCCGTCCTCCCCACTAAGCCGGGGACCTCGGGGGATTGTAGTTGGAATGTAGGAAGCACCGTTGCCGCACCAGCTGGTACGGCTGCGTTCGGTACCGGCGCTGTGCTTAACTCTTTTTTAGTGTTAGGTGTGTTGAAGTCGGCGTTTGGCCGAAAATGCGATTTGTAGTAAGTCCAGAAGGTCAGTTGCCCCTCGTAGTAGCCCGCCTTAACGGAAGGGTGGGGTGATTTTCAGTATTCATACAATGGGCCCTACAGCCCAAAGTGGGCCCTAGGCCCACATCTGAACACCCACCAATGGGCCTTCTACCAGGGACCATAACATGTAGCTTTGAAGAAAGTTGATTGAAGGGCTTGTAGGAGGAGATGACATGTTTCAAGTACCATTGTGTGAAAATCAATAAAGGGCCCAGGAACCTTGGGTCAAAAATTCTGAACACCCGGAAGGAACGCTATTAGACCATCAACATGACTAAACCACAGCACTGTGCACCGAAACCGACAGTTGTAGTCGCTTTGCAGTTTTCCATTAATTGGCCCATTGTGCCTCTTTTTAATGCCATTGACCTGACCTTTAGGTGGTCAAGAATGTCCCATGAGTCAATAAGCATTGTGACCATGTCTGGTCGATATTCATCAAGGCACGAACATTTGTGCGACCCAAAAGCAAAAGTACAGACTGGATAGATAGGATGATAGAAGGAGGATAGATAGATAGAATGACATGGGCAACCACAAAGCTCAACCAGCATAGTGGTTTGAGCTAAAAAGAACAGGAAACAAACAACAGCCTATTCGCAATTTGCGACCTATGTAGCTGTGGGTCCACGCGAAGATCGTTTATGGCGAAAATGACGATGCTTGAACAATTCAGCGTAAATGCAAAACTAGAGAGAAAAACGAAAATGTTCGTTAGCTCAAAACCGACCAAATTAAAGGTAGTGAACTGGGTGAGTTGTTATTGGAGAGTTGTGCATTGATTTCAGTTATACTGACCTTTGATGACACTCAGCGGAGTATTATGAAGATAGCCTACAACTTCATTTGTAAGAGAAGATACATCGTTCTACAACACATGGCCCATCAGCTCCTCATGATCTTTGACCGCTTGAAACCTTTGGGTGGTCCCAATTGTCAATGATCTATGTCCAACTCTGCTCAATGTCCATCAAAGAACGAGCATTTAAGGGCAACCACAGGCAATTGCAATTATTCCAGAATTATTCTAACAATAAAATTGCCTAGTACCGCCCCCCTTAATGACCTTCCAACTACAATTCCTGTGCGACCCCTGAGTACTACTAGTCCAAATGATATACTGTTCACATAACACCTCATGGCAGATCTGACTCAATTTGCACGGGCAAAGAAGTATCGTTTTGCAGTTGTCCACACATCATGGCCTATTGTGCCCCTTCAATGCCATTTGACCTTTACCTTTATGTGGTCACTGATGACCCACTATCAATAACCAGTGTTTACCAAGTGTGGTCGAGATTCATCAAAGCATGAGTATTTAAGGGCCGGAAAAAAAAACATGCAATTTGCATGATATCGTACAATTTGAACACAGATTGCAATCCCCGTAGCATAATCTCATCGGCATCGATGAAAATTCTGTTTCAGAAATTCAGAACCTTCAAAGAAACTTCTCTCGCCTAACTTGCCTTGGATAGCTGTCTAAACATCAGTTGGTTGGTCAATGAAGTGAGCAGTGAGCAGACAGTTAAGATTCTGGTGTGAGCTTTCTTGGTCAAGTCTCCCAGGACCAGTTGTTAGGATTAAAATTGAAGCTTTTGAGGTTTCCAGACCCTTTCAGTCGGTAGGGGTTTTTTGGGAGGGGGGGGGGGGGGTGGGGGGGTAGTTACCTCTAACTCTATGAGGGCTTCATAAAAGCATGCTTCCCCGTACCTCACTATACCCATTACCCTCATGCCATTTTTTTGGCCCACTAATTTTCTAGATTATCATTTTATTCCCAAATTTAACTGGATCTTGGGGCAAGGTCCACTATATGTTCTTGCTTTCCCTTCTCCTCCCAATTTCATTTGAACTCCGGACTGTGCTGTCAATTTTATCTTCTCTCGAGGATAGCCCTGATGAGCGCACACCACCTTTAACTGAGGTACATCCGTCCATGTGTTTCTCCCTCAAAAAAATAGACCCATATTGTTTTCGCTTTTTGGCGAATTTGGTGGTTTATTTAGCCTCCTCAGCTGGATCCATTCTGTCTGCCCTTCTTCGAAATAACAACATTCGTCTGGTGCATTTGTCGACATTTACATGAATCTGGTTGCAGTCGATGTATTTTCTCTACAAAATATTCCCTGTCGATTATGATGTGAGATATCATCCTGTGACAGCATGTCTAAAATTTTCGCTAACTTCAAGCAGTTAACAGCGCGAAACGTCACTGGTCAGACTACAACGGTTAAGTATGGAAATTTAGAGAACAAGGCGATCGCCAAAAAGTATCTCGCCTGGTGCACTACCACCTATAAACAACCAACTTAGTTCATGCGACCATCGGCATGTCAAACGAAAAGCACAATTTTCACATATAACACATAAAAATCTAAAATTCTGAAATAACTGACCAATAAGTTTGACTCTCATTACAAAGCCCTTATTGCTTTCATCTTAAGCCCCCCCCATCTTCTCTTCATAAATACCAAATTTGAATAGTTTTATCGCCCAGTAACTCACTTTTTTGACCCCAAAATCCAACTGAAATGTTCTAAATCCACTAGCAGCCCGGGCTTCTCCGCCTTTTAAAATCATTTCCATCCTTGATTTATTGCCTTTTTATTTCCCAAGCAGGCCCGGACATTCCACCCCCCCCCCCAATGCCAGGCAGCACACACCCTCCCCCGCCACCCCCACACACCAACAAACATCCCATTGCAGCAGTCAAAGATTCCCAAATATATCTTAGGAACCTCCCACATTGGTCCCCCCCAGCCCAGCAAGAAGAAGGAGAGGAAAGAAGAAACATGTGAGGGTATTTTTAAGGTCTAATCACACCTAATCAATTGGTTGGGTAAGGAGGGGGGGGCGGTTGCTTGTGGGGCGCTTATAACAGCACAATTTGTACAAGCTATGGTTTACTCGTTCCTCAGGGCGTTTTCTAACAGAAGCTTTATATGATGGAATTCAATCAAATCCCTGACATCAACACATCAGACTGAAAATGTTAACGGACATACCTACTGAGTTTGGGGGAGATTCTTACCACGTTGGAAATTGGAATCTAATATGCAATCAGGCACTACCAATGACCCTCTAATGGACCCCAGCCTGTACCTAAAAAATGATCTGGATCAAAAGGTGGATCACATCTATCTACAAGTTTTGTGGAATCCAACGAAATTTCAAAAATTGCATAAATATGCAAATTAGACCACATAAATGACCCTCCCGTGACCCCGACTTCAATTTTAAATTTCTCGGGTAACCATGGTAGACACATTCCACCAGTTTCATGAAAAATCTTTACGACAAAACTTGGAAAAATTCGCATAACTTAGCAAATAGACCACTAAATACCATCTTTCAGGCTGAAAATCTAAATCAGTTAATCACCTGTCATCCTACATGCCAAACTATATCACTGTAGCACATACGAGTGTCTTGAGTAATCTTGCTAAAACGAGCTTCAACAATAAAATTACATAAAATAACTAACTACCCAACTTAATTTTTTAAAGGGGAACTCCAGGCAAGAGGTTGTTCCTCCTTGCATTTCTAGATATTTTTCAGACATTCCTACGGTGTTTGATGACTGAAAGACCTCCGTTTCATTGTCACAGTGAATTCAAGGTCCCGCCCTTGGTTGCATGCATACACAGCGCGGGACCCAGTGCACAGGGCCATTATTGCACCACTTTCAAATATCCCCCGAATTTCGTGACGTGGTCAACGACCAAGCAACCAACATGGCCTCAGTGTGTGCATGTAGTACCAGTGAGTTAGTGCTCAGCGCCCAGAGGTAGCAGAACACCCGTTCATATCATAATTCTTCCAAACAAAGAATATGTTAATTTAGAAAACAAATTGGACTGCATAATTACACGGTGGGGAGTCTCCAACGGTCATTTCTATGAAGTTATGGCTACAAACGATGAGAAATTATCCACCAGAAGCAATTAAATTGCCCAAGCGCAAACAATTCTTTTCGAACTCGCTCGATCCGACGTCCTCACAAAGTCTATTAGAGATGCCCATTGAGTAAGTGTATTTGGAGATTCCACTGTACAATTTTCACATAGCAGGCGTCGTAGAAGGCGATCATAATTGATTGGTCATTTTATCCATGTTGTGACTGCTTGTTTTGTCAGATTGATTTATGTCGGACAAATTCAGTCATTGGTTCGAAATTTTCGACAAGAAAATTGGGGTGGGGGTGTGAAAATGCTAATTTAGAAAGGGAAGGGTGGTGGTAGTACAGAATTAAAGTATGATTGTTTCGACGGACATGCTTAAAACTTCGTGACGTGATCCGTGACAAATAACAGTCATAGTTGGACTGGTTTTTTTAACATGTTATCGTTGTTATTCGGGTTATAAATAGTAGTTTGGGTCGCGCTTACGTCCACAATTAAGGTGGATTCTCAATAGTCACGCTAATAAGATGGCGATGTGCACAGTATTAGCGCTGTGTTATGGGCAATTGCCAAAGGCGGGAAGTTTGAACTCGGTTGTTCTGATCTTGGAGGGGGGTCGTTCGGAGCGCTAAAATACGGATGGAAATGGTTGTTTTTGAAAAGTCGCAGAAAGTAGGGGAAACAGTCTCTTGCCTGAGTCCCCTCTAATGACTTTGATGCCAAAATTAATCAGATCGTTACACCAACCCCGGTGCTACACACAAAAATTCGTCATAATCAGCCCTCACGGTTTGTGGAGAGAAAATCAGCTAACGAGGAAAGTGTGACATACACACACACACACACACGCCATAGTGACCCCACTAAGTTCTCCTGAATTTAATTCAGGCGAGACAAAAAGGGGGTGCGGGGGTTGTAGGATCGGCGCCCATTTGGCGACTACAGTATTTTGACTAGGGGAAACAATCATTGTGGTTAACTAACTTAGGCTAGGCCTTAGCCTAGTGTATATCGTTATAGCCTGGCTGGGCTGAGTATGACAGTTGCTGAAGAGGAAATTCACCATGGTACTGTTAGCTGGAACATTGGCCAAGGCTAGGCTAATTGGCATGATTGTATAATGATAGCCTGTTTTATCTGATTGTATGAGATTAATGTTAGGAATTCAGGGGTGGGTTAGGGTTAGATGCCCAATTCTCAGAATCCAAATCGTTTCCCCGGACCAAACACTAAAAAAACCTGATCCTCACTAACACTTTGCGAGCGAACCTCATTGCTGGAACGACCCCACACCCATGGCAACCCGGCACCAGTGGGTACCCCTCAGTGGATAGTTCTTAACACTGCATCGTTACCATCGCAACCGTTTGCTATGGCAACCATCAACAGTTATATAGGTGAAATGGTAAACTGACTTACAATATATCACGGGCCCTTCGGGGACCGATGAGATATAAAATGTGGCCATGCAAGGCTGACATTGGATTATATGTTATGTGAAATGATGTATTATGAGCTTGTTCACGGAATTCACTGTTGGTTCTAATTTCCTCATCAAAATATGAATAAGGTTTGGAAAATGGGGGCAAGATAGGTCCCAAAATGACTATTTCAGGCCTTTTAGTGGGGATCAATGGCTTTTCAAGTGAGCCAACAGTGGGTTGAAATAATTATTCTATTCAGGTTGGAATAGTTAGGGTCAGATTCCAGATGTATATTCCCAAATCTTATCGTTTATTACCAACACCTAAACCTAACCCCTGATCCTCCCTAACCCTAACCCCAGCCCTAATCCCTATAGTACTAATCACTCACTAATCTCATACATCCAGTTACACATGGGTACATATACTGTAAATTGTACCGCTAAATTAGCCGTGGTAACCAGGCGTGGCGTGATAGCCGATGTCCACAACACCCGTCTCCAGCTCCCGGTTTATCTTTCTCTTATTTGAAATGATATAGAAACAATCCATTGTGGGAGAATCACTCGAATTCTCGCATCTACCCCTCCCCCTCCCCCCTCGCCCCCTTCCCCTCCCTCCTTACTCAATCATGCCTGTTCGATTCCATTGAGGGTGTATAATGAAGTTTTCCTCTCTCAAGTTCCAATATTATAGAGAATTCACTCGTAAGTTTGAAATTTGTATTTTGGACTTTCTGTCTTTACAGTGTAATCACAATTCACTTATGAACCATCCAGTCATTCCAGTCCCCGGTATTTCGAAAAAACTCAGCAATCTGGCCGAAAAATAATGTGTTTCTCTCTAAATTTTGCAATTTTTGCTTACATGTAAGGAAACAGTCCTATTTTGTTACTTCCTGCTTTGTTCGGAAGTCTCAAATTATTCGGGTATCTTTTGTAATCACGGAACATCTTGAACAACAGTGAGAATGGGCAAAAATGACTTTTCTACCCCCAATTGCCATTTTTCTATTACTCTCACTCCCCTGAATTCCATGTTTTTGAGGAAATGTGTCTAATTTGGAGAGTAAACATGTTTTTGTGATTATAGGAGTATCTGACGGACATGCAAACGCACGCACACACACACACATACACACACACACACACACACGCACAGACACAAACGGACACCTTTGCGATTGCAACGTCATTGCTGACCACCCGAACACCCATGGGCCCCCCACCATAGGAAACCCCTCAGTGGATAGTTCTTAACCACCACTATCGTTACCATAGCAACCGTCGCTATGGCAACCATCAAAGTATATATAGGTGAAATGGTTAACTGACTACAATATCTCATCTGGCCCTTCGGGACCGTTGAGATAATAAATGTCTACTGCCCTACTACCCCCTTTAATGACCTTTCACCTCCGATTCATATACAATGCATAAGTACCATTAAGGTAGGTAGATCGATAGAATGACATTGGCCTTACAATAGCCCAACAAGAATAGGTGGTTTAGCTAATAAATGGCTCCTAAGGCTCAAACAGGGCCATGGACCCAAAATTCTTAAACACACCCCATGGCCCTCTACCCAAGGACCATACATAATGGACTTCGAAGAAAACAGTTGGACCTTGTTCGAGGAGATGCATTTCAAGTACTATTTTGTGAAATTTCCATGAAATGGGGCCCTCAGGCCCAAGTCGGACGTTGGACCAAAAATTCCGCACACCCCATAAGTACGGCTGTTAGACCCTCATTACGACCGTATGTCAGCACTGTTGCACCAAAATTTGTAAGATGAGAACATTTTGCGTAATTCCACATGAAGTTTCCCCGGCCCACATTGGCCATGGTCCCTGGGCATCTTAAATTCCCTGGGCACCCCTTGAGTTTACAGCACCAGGCCCATCATTATGACCGAACAGAAGATTGTGAAAATCCTTTATTGGGTACCCAGTTTTTTATAATAACGGGGCCCTAGAGCCCAAAGTGGGCCCTAGACCCAAAATTCCTGAACCCTTCCCATGGTCCGCTACCCCGTACCATTACATGTTTACTTTGAGAAATCAATTGAGTTTGTGGAAGCTGCTTTCAAGTACCATAGTGTGAAATTTTATAAAATGGGCCTCGGGCCCAAGTGGGAAGGACCTTGGATCAAACATTCCTCACACTCGCCGTACGGCTAATAGACCATTCATTATGAACGATTGTAAGCACATGCACCAAAATTTGTAAGATATAAATTTTGCGGTATTTCAGATAATGGGCCCCGAGCCCAAAGTGGGCCCTAGGCCCCAAATATCTGAACACCCCAAGGCCCTGATCTAAGGACATTAAATGTTTACTTTGAAGAAATTGAATTGAAGCTTGTGGGAGAGAGATGCATTTCAAGTACCATTGTGTGAAAATCATGATTGGGCCCTTCGGCCCGATTGGGACGTTGGTAAAAATTCGAACACAACCCGAGGAACGGCTGTTAACATCAATATGACAGAACATCAGCTTGCACAAAATTTGTGAGAATTAGCGTTTTGCAGTTCTCCCCTAATTGGCCCATCGCCCCCATTGTGCCCACTTGGGGGGGGGTTGATGTCATTTGACCTTGACCTTCAGGTGGTCAAAGATGACCGATCAGGTCCATACACATTGTGGCAAGTCTGGTCGAGATAATCGAAGCACGAAAATTTTGTGGCCTAAAAAGCAAAAGTTCACAGGATACTGGCTAGATCTAAGATAGATAGATAGATAGATCAATAGTAATAGATGATAGAATGACATGGTATCCACTAGCTCGACCAGCTAGCTGGTTTGAGCTAAAAAAATTGCTCACCTTTTTAGTTATGTTTGGCTGCAAGTTTCCAATCTGTTCAGCTTGGGTACTCTTTCTTGTCCTGCGATTGGTTCTTTGTCAGCAGTTCCAGTGCAGTACTGTGCATTTGTTCCAGTACTTCCAATTGTCGTTTACGTGGATAGATTATGCTCTATTTTTAGACTTGGGAACTCCACAATATAAAGGTTTGTGGTAAGCCGGAACTCACACGTCAAGTGTTTCTGATTTATATGCTATTTTCAGAACAATGTTAACTTGTGAACTTGATAAGGCAACCATCATGACCATGCTGGGCTGGATAATGAGGTCTTGAGTAATCAATTTGCATTAATATGAGAAATACCTGATCCCCCGAGTTTTTTTTTTTCTTTGTGCTTTCTGACTCCCCAAGTCCCAAAATCGAGTACGTTTAATATTCTTGTCAGTTTTATGACACCCCCTCTATACCCAGACCAGGTGGAGTTATTGCCACCGCGGGGTCCTACAATTATTTGACATTTGATTTGATGAACCCCCCTCCCCCCCCACCCCAGTCACTAGATGCTTAAATATCCTTGAAAATAAAGTAGTCAAAGGAGGTGGTAGATAGTCCCCTATAATTTGTTCACATAATTGGAGAGGAATGACACACCCCAGATTCAGCTCTGTGACTGGGTGCCTTTCTGGCAAGAAAGTGACGCACACGTGGGTCATTTGGATTTGACACTGACGCACCTTTGACTGACAATGCATAGCAAACTGACGGGTTATGAGGGTAAGAGAGCGATCGTGCTGATGGCACTCTACTCTCTTTGGGGGTGTGCTTGTGGGACATCTTCAGGCATGCCCCTTTATAGGGATACGGGGTTAGGGTTCTTGTGGCTGCTAGCTCATGGGCTTCCCCTGTTGACCCTGAGGCCCAGCCATGTTATAGTTAGTTTGTTGGCAGTTGCCAGTATATGACTGTTGCCACTCGGAATCCAGAAACCAATTCCTCCTATACGGAGAGTCTGTCTGTCCCATGGAGCTATTAATGACTATGGAGAGGAGGGAGAGGGCAGCCTATTGAATGGACTATTGAAGATGGAAAAATGTCCGTGCGGAGCTACACCAGGGGCCGTAGCGAGGGGGTTGTTCGATTTGGTGGGGGGAGGGAGGAGTTATGGGTTTTTTTTCTTTTATTTGCCGACAGATCGAAAAGGGACGGATATGAGGGAGGGGTCTGAGTGTTCCTCTCCCCTAAACGTTTTGAAGACGTCTCTGATGCAACTGGGCGTATTTGAGTAAAATTCGGCAGAATAGAATTTCCCTTCTCGATGTATGGCAGTCCTGCAAAGATAATTGGATTGGGATAACGATAAACAGTGCATACCGGTAAACCTTATTTGGAAAGTAGAATAATACAATCGAATTTGGCCTTCGGAACTTCGATTTGTGTTATTATGAACAATGAACGATTTAACTAGGCTTAGCTCTCATAAGTGACCCTAAATGGACTCGCGAGATCGGTCGCGTAGGAAGACCGACGCGTGGGTGAAAGTTATTCATGAAAGGCCTGGGGGGGGGGGGGGGCTAAGGGGAGGGGCCCCCTATTGGGAAAATTGTGGACACTTCGAGCATATCAATTTGAGGCAACATAAAGGTAATTGCTGAGGTGTGATTTCTACTACTCATAAATTCATACTTTTCATGTTTATAGTTCTCGGGAGGGAAATACTAGCGTGACAGAGGTTATAAAGCCCTTGGCCATCTCTCTGGAAGTATTGTGTGTTACCTATAATTTTGGCATGATATTGAGGCATCCGCATATGATACCGTTTTGGCTACTGTGTACGATCAGTTCCCCGTCACGTGTCGTATTTACCAAATGGCTTATTAAGCCATGTATAATTCTCTTGCTTATGTCCATTTGTCTTGGTTTGAAACATCACCTGGAGGTTGGGTCAATAGCCAGAAACATGTGAACACATTGGAAATAGTGATTGACTAAGACCAGCATTAGACTGGGCCGCGCTGGACACCCCTACGATCGTGGGGGCTGCGGTCTATCCGAAGGGCCTTCAATCCCATTACTTTCACTGGAACTAGCAGGCGTCGGCGATTGAGTGGTAATGAGTTTATCGAATGAGAAGTGGAAAACAGGAATTGAATTACCGATTAAAGCAGCTCTTATTCTCATTTCTCTGTTCGGCTTTTCTTTTGTTCCTCATCCGCTCTCTTCACCCTCTTCACCTCTCATACCTACCTTCCCTCTTTTGACGACAGACCCAAAATTTGACGACAGTGACCAAATATTGGGGGCGATACATCCCCACCCCCGACCCGACTCCCCCCCCCCCCCCCGCTCGCTACGCCCTGCCTACACCGACAAAAATAGGAGAGATTGCATTTGTCTGTGAACCATGGAACACGCAGATACAGTTTCTGTAATTTAATCTTGAAATTGAGATGCATGCGGTAGAGGACAAATTCAGGTACAGCAACATGGAATGGGGAGGGGAGAGGCCAATATGTGTGCATTTAATATCAATGCGAGGAGTGTATGTGGGACAATTGTTAAGTAGGGCGGCTGGTGCTGCTGAAATTTGGTTGTAAATCCTTGTGCGTGGACGTAGCAAGGTGCAAAAGATGTGATCATTGTTTTTCTCCCATTATACCAAATCACTACAGTGTTTGTTGCAGGACTCAAGACCGATTGTGAAGGACTTTGTTGACTCGGAACTCGTCTGTTCGGACTCGGGGACTCGGTCCAAGGACCAGGTTTCAAGGTTCAAAGATACTGCAGAATCTTTGGCAATCTACATTTATAACATGAAGCAATTCAAAGTGAATATTGTTTCTGGAAATGTATTATGGTCCTGGCGTCTGCAAACGGTGGTAGAAGCAGGGGTGTTCACATGGTCGTTTCAAGGCATCTTATGTATGTTGAGCACTTCTGCGATGCCAATTTGCATTACATGGCCATGTATAACGGCTGGCCTCTCTTTTTCTTTTCCTTTTTCGGGGAACACGATATTAATCACCATATTTCTCCTCCAAATAATAACAAACGATTGGTTTGGTCAGTTAGTATTCCTGAAATGGGCCCACACTTGAAGTAAATGTCGCGGACGGGCGGAGCTTGAGGTATCATGGACATGATTCTGTTTGGGTCATACAATATGAGCGTCAGAGTCTGGAAAAACCCTCGCCCCCTGTCCCATTCCCAAGATACTTAAGCTCGATCATAGATACATCGATCGGGCTTGTGAGCATGTTTGTGAGATCACGGGGGACACTATGTGCACTGTGTTTTATCACACGATACATTGGGTTATGGCCAGCCACCAAGACAACCCACAGTTGGAGCAAATACGAAAATACCTGTGATAGCAGGGGGCGGTCAAGACCAAGACATGATCGCTTGCCCGAAGAAGGAATGATGGAATTGGCAGATGGAAAGCCCTTAGGGTTACCCTTTTTAACAGAGCAAAAAAGTGGGACATTTTGAGGCTGGACCGACAATAGGGGGCACCCCACCCGTTATTACGAGATTAAGGTTGAAGCTTTACAAACGGCTCAATGATACCCAATTGGTAGCATATCACTGTCACCACTGATACATTATTTTCGAAAAGTTTTATCATAATCGACTAGTTTCGTGTCAATTTTGGCATGAAAAAGTGGGGACAATCCTGATTAATCAGGAACAGGCGACACTCAACTGCCCTTCATTTGAAGTAGATATGGATCACTTTTAGTAGCGTCTTGGAGTCCAAGTCGTGTGGGCAAAGAGGTGCAGTAAATTCATTGCGCCCTCTATTAGAGAAATTGACTTACGAGCAAACCCCATGCCTGCTATGAGAAAACAGATATAGCTGGGGTACTATGGTCGGCGTCGGATACCATTGGTGGTGTGGGTGTGTGCAAAACGCAGTTGTAATGGGAATAAGTATGCGTTGAGGTCGGTATCAATCAGTGCGGATGCGCGTGCGGAATTATTCCATAAATATCGAAGTCACGTGAGCATGGACAGTAAGCATCCTATATGTTTTCATTTCGATTCGCAGAGATGGAGATTGGTTCCATTGAACAAAATCATCCGAAATAGGTGAAACGGAGCACGCGTAGACAATATGACCACATGATCGGTGGCAGTAGGATTTGATGAATCGTGATTTCTGTCCATAACCTTGGATACTTATTTAGGTGTGGGATGTTCGTGAAGAAGCGTCAGTCTTTCTGGACTAGGAACTTGACTGTACTCTTGTTTTCTACATATCCGAAAAACGATATCACCACATTGCCAAAGCTCACCAGAGGGCTCAATAACTGGGAGGGGACATGGACTGTCAACTTCACGAGACGGTCCCGAATCAATTAATGTCTTTTGCACACCGAACCGTCGTCTTTCTGCGTTGTCCCCCAACTTCAAACATGGCGGGCTTCGCCTTGAGGCGTTATTATTTGTAATCAGCAGCGGGCGTTGTAGCGGTGTGGCTGTGTGCCTCGCATGTCCGACCTTGCGTCCGACTATCGGGATCGTTTCGACGTCAGTTTCGATTATCTCAGTGATATCGCCATCTGACCACATATTCCGTCGTGACATCATGCAAACGTTGTCGTCGATGTCTCAGGTTCTGGGAGACGACGTTACACAGGTCTCTCAAGCTCACCCAGGGCGATATATACACACAGGGAGGGGCGTGTGAACTTGGGGGACCTTTTGTCGGGGGAGGGGGTACATTTCCGTCGGTGGGCCACATCTAAGTCCGTTCGTACAGTTTCATACTGATGCCAACAAATGTCGCATCACTCATTATACAATACGGAGTAGGGCGCTCAGAGGACCGACTTACCGCCAGCTCGGGAGGTGCCACGAACCCCGCCACTCCCTTGAATAAAACGGCCTTGTGCTGGCCTACAAATGTGCTCAAGATGACTTTTCGTCTTCATCGTACTAGCTAACAAACGACCTATACAACACAGCTCCTCCTCAGAGTTACCCGTCCCTCCTAACCAGAGAAAATTGAATTAAATGATTGATTTCTTTTATCCCGCCCTTCTCTGTCCAACTGTACATCTATTACAACGCCAATCTTTTAGGAGACAACTGGAGTTAGCATCTCCTCAACATTGCTTAGTACATTGTCAAATGCGTTAGAAATTAACATGCGGACGACTATACACGGTTTTTGATCTATTTATTTCAATTGTAATAAGCGATTATGATAATTTGAGATTCCTTTCTTCGTAGTTTATGGGCGAGAACCGAATAAATGACAGAATCGACAACTTCAATTTCATTCGTAATATCGAGTGTTTCTATTCATCCATGTAGCTTGAAATATTTTAAATTGCCAGTGGTACCTTTCAAGACCAACTAAAAAGTTATTTAGGCCCATATATAACAACCAATACATCTGGTGTCAGCTTTGTGTTAACTGATTTTTCTTTAAAGAGGCGATGTCATCTTATCATAGATGGTGACATTTAGATACAAAATTCCCACGGATTAGAGACACATCTGGAGAACCGGATGTAGGCGCGTCCAATTCTTAATACCGCCGAGAAGCTGTCTCGCCATCGTTTTCAGTTTCTGCGACAGTCGATACTTCCTACACCTGCAACGATATGAAGCCTCGGTATAGACGATGATCGACAACACTTCAATAAAAGGAAAATTGATATAGCGCTCACGTCTCAGTGAGCTAATGGGGGCACAAAGAACGGGAGGAGGAAGGAACAAACAGAATGCGTGTGATCCCCCTCCTAAATTCCCACGCAAAAGTCAGAAAAATACTCTTAGCCCGGCTCACAATAATACCAGAAATATAGAATGATGAAATTACAACATGAATTAGTTTCGATGTCAAAGCAACCACAAAAGAGCAATTACGATTATCTATTTTTTGGAGGGGGGGGGTTGGGACAGAGGGGGGGGGGGACATCTTGTCCCATCATGAGTCGGGTAGACTCTTACGTGTTCATGCGGGGTTAGAATTTGTGAACGTGTCGTCTTGTGTTTCACATCTCCTCCTTCACACTTGTCTATTCATCGATTTTGTCGGGTGAAGGAGTCACATCGCTGACGTTGTAAAAATTTCCCAGAAGAATTATGGGAGTCATTTCTTCGGCCAGAACATTAGAATAGCTCACAAGATCACTCTAAGCCGGGGCGGAGGGGAGGATTAACCGTTTCTGGAAAGGGTATAGTCGGGGGGGGGGCGGGGGGGACTCCTCAATCCCGTTTCAACTTTTGGAATAACTGAATGATGCTGCATTCTGCACATCCCGGGCGCTATTCAGGTTCAGTCGGCGTCCTAGTCTGTGTACTACGGCGTGGAGTTCTCTCGTGGCGGCAATGGCACTGGTCAGAAACAAATCCAGCCGGTACTGGGTTAGTGAGGTCATCTGGGGTATCTTGGAAGAGGATACAATAATAAATTATATAATAGTAATAATAATAATAATAATAATAGAGAGTGATCACGATGTTGTTGCTTGGCTGTGTTTGTTTCGTCATATTCCCAGGTACATATAATAATAATAATGATAATAAGCAGTAATAGATAATATATAACAAATTTATTTAGCACCCAGTATGTAGCCATCTTAGGCGCTACAAAGAAAAGCAATATATGATAGACAAAAACAAAACAATAACAGCAAATTGCTTCATAGAGAAACAAATGGCATAAATCTGGGACGACAGACAGTTTTTTGAATAGATAGGTCTTGACGGCGGTTGAAGGACTCCAGAGACTTTCTGGACCGAAGTGTTCGGGAGATTTTCCAGAGTACTGGTGCAGTAACGTCGAAGAGCTTGTTCCGTGGACTGGGTGTTGAAGTGTGGGACCTGGAGAAGGAGCTGGAGTGAGACCCGAGCGTACGTACAGTGGTAGTCAGTAGGAGTTACGTGATGTTCTTCGGGCTGTACCGTCATGCTTTGAGGTAAAGGAGAGAATTTGTAGTGGATGCGTTTTATCTACCGGGGAGCCAGTGCAGGGATTCAAGATTGGTGTGATGTGTTCGTGACGTCGAGTTTGGGTGACAATTCGAGCTGCTAGATTTTGTATTCTTGGCAGTTGAGGCAGTCTTTGTCAGCAAAGGGATGAGGAAATCCAGTATTGAAACCAAGTCGCGACGTTACGAAAGATAGTGATGAGGGTGTGGGATTTTTCTCGAGGTAACGCATATCTGACTGATCTTGTGAAGAGCAGCCATCGCTGAACGTCATGTATCTTCACATGGGTCTGGAGGTAGTGTTAGAACTAGTTCTGTTTTCGACAGGCGGATTGGACGAAATCTGGTTCCTAAATAAAATATTTTGGCTGATTATTTATTGGGTTTAAAGTTGTTGACCCATTGATGTGTTTTCATTTAAGGAAGTTTGCTTGGTGGGGTCATGAGTTGAACATTCGTGGATAATCGCCGTAATACGAAACAAAAGCATTGTTGAATTACGAGGGATGTTTTTTTTTTATGGCAATGAAAAAAAGTAGGTCTCGATCGTTTTCAGGTCTCATCATTATCGAGCAGCTTCAAGCTCAACCAAACCGTTATCAAGCATTAGTTTTGGTGCCAAACGGGATTTCGAGAAGGAAATTGCCTCCCATATTAAGGACCATCTCGTGCGGTTTCCGTTATTTCAGTAGGGTAGGTTTGGGCCGAGAGTTCAAGGACGGGGAGAATTGGTTCATTGTTACATCCAGTGGGGAGGGTACGAATCCGGGAAAGTCAGGAGATGTCCAGGGTTCACAACAGTTATTTCTCTTCGGTTTTCACACAAGAGGACCATGATAATTTTGATGACCTCGTTTTCATAATAGGATAAGCGATGTCGTGTTACGCTTGACTGGTTAAGAAGACATCGCAGCAAATTAGAACTGACGTCGAGCTTTGGTTCACCCGTCCCTCCTGAAGTATTTTGCTAAAAATTCTATGTCCGTGAGATCTCATATTTCAATGAAAACCCCAGAAAAAGGGTATGGTGAATCCTGAGATTGGAGGAAGGCAAATGGTTCGTCCAGTTTCGAGAAAGGATTTTCGTTCTCCTTCTGTAATTGCGTGCCAGCAATCCAGTAGGTTCGCAAGTGCTGGATCCAATTATTATTAATCATTTGGGGAATTATTTCAATGGAGTATATAATATGTTTCGTGGGCTCAGCATGGCTTCCGAAAAAAAATCGTTTATTATATCTCTAACCTTCAGGAGGGGAAGCTTTCTGACAAACGGCCTTAAACGTCTCCTGTTGCAAATTGGGGAGTTTGGGTATTCCCGGTATGTCCGGAATGGATACAAGAGATTGGCTTACAATAAGGCGCAGAGGGCTGTCATTAAGGGAGTATTTTTGCCTACAGGGCAGAACGCACCAGTGGTTCTTCCCAAGGGTCGGTCTGGGTTCACTACGCTCTGTGCTTGATATTAAAAATCTGTGCAATTCTAGGGTAAAAAATAGTAATTAGAGTTCGGAGAGTGGGACGACCAAAAATTGTATCGAGGAGTGATTTGCATGTGGATGTTGCAATGTTCAAGGAATTAGACCGAATCTACGAATTGTCTTCCGATTGGCAATGTTTTTACCAACGATAAATACAACGTGATGCATTTCAGCTACTCCTAGCGCCAGAGCGCATCTAGTTTAAATGGTCGGAACTCCTAAATAAATCTGAGAAATGATTTTGGTGTGTATTATTATTACAATGATGAAACCCCCAAGCAGTGGTGCGAAGCGCGTGCCAGTTAACGGAGATTAAAGTTGAAACTTTGGAAAGTGGAACCTAAATATTGTTAAAGACAGACCCATTACGTCATGAACATCTTCCCCAAATTTCATCTAAAAATACTGCCTACTTTCGAGCTATGTCACTTTGAATGAAACGACAGGACCCTGCCATTTTGATTACGATTTTGATATCACCTAACCACTATTATTCGAGAGGCTTTTGTTCTTTATTATACTTTGTGGATCAAATAATTCTAGATATGTGCGCCAATATTTTGAACCACTTTAGTACTAATTTTTCTTTGCATTTATACCCTCCGTGATTTCAATTAAAAAAAGGGTACATTGTGTACCAGTCATGTGAATGATATGTGGAAAAAAAAACGAATAAATCACTAAATGCAGTTGGTTTTGAAAGGGGTTTGTGTGACATATAATTAGACTTGTTCAAGTTCCTGCCATTCATTGAGGGAACATGGCAGCCGCCAGTCTCCTTGTTTAAACGCATATAACTTGGAAAGGGAACCTTAGTTTTTATATGTTTTTTTTTTGTAGATGTTCAGTAACAATTGCATGTTCATATATGTAAAGATTATTCCAAACTTTAATTTCCTCCTTTAATTTCCGACTTGATTGACTGTTTCTTGGGCTATTTAAGGCAGTTGGTAAGGCCTCACGGAGTATCCGCCGAGTGTGGATTCCTATTCGCGAAAGATAGCTGCTGATTGAGAAACACTCGAAAGCGGGTGACGAGAATAATTCACTGTCTGAGTCTTTGTCTGAGTAACTGGAGCTGAGGCGAATTCGCAGGGAGTTGGTTCAGAAGCGCCATGGCTCGATACCTTTCTTTGGATCTTCGAATATTTTATGTTACCATAAGGGGCCATTGGCTCAAAAACTCCGTGAAATTAGGAAATAGTTCTTCAGCAAAGAGTGAATATTGAGTGGAATAACCTCCATGTAGGTGTAGGATGGTGTGGAGGAATTCTTGAGGTCTGTTGTCTTTCCTCTTGAGGTGTTGTGGGTTCGATTGTCGTTCATGAGGACTCAAACCCTTCTGACCCTTTCCTACTAAACTAAACTCAACTAAATAAAACTAAACTAAACTAAATCAACTCAACTCAACTAACTCAAACTCAACTCAACTCAACTCAACTCAACTCAACTCAACTCAACTCAACTCAACTCAACTCAGGGAACTGAACTGAACTGAACTGAACTGAACTGACTGGAACTGAAACTGAACTAAACTAAACTAAAACTAAAACCGAAATAACTCAAACTAACACTAACTAAACTAAAACTAAACTAAACTCGAATAAACTTAACTTAACTTAACTTAACTTAACTTAACTTAACTCACTTAAACTTAACTTAACTTAACTTAACTTAACTTAAACTAATAACTAAAACTAACTAAAAATACTAAACTAAACTAAAACTAAAACTAAACTTACTAAACTAAACTAAAACGCAAACTAATACTAAGGTCGGATAGACTTTCCTGAATACTCAGTCGGATAGGTTTGGGTTATACAAAAGAATTTAGACTTAATTCTCTCGCAGATGAAGTGAAGGACTCGTCCGAAGAGACGACATGCGCTTCCACCTTATACCGGCACGCGCTCAAAATCTGACCAATAAGCGCGTTAGCTGGGCCTTCACCTACTGACCTATTCCACACATTGGGGTGATGTCAGCAAAGGGCCATTATCAATTGTAGAGTATATCTCCAATCTGCAGACGGAGACTTCCCTTTCGCTTAAAACCATTACAGAGGTTGTTTCTAGACTAAAGACGCAATTCGGGCATTTGGCGTGATATGGATTAACACCGATGGCCGTAACCAACGGATGTGATTCAGACGACTCCTCACCAACCCTGTTTTTCTTCAGAATCTATTGGAAGTGTCATTTCCTTTTTGCAAGTATGGCCGAAAGGACATTTTTGTAGTATACCGCGTAAAACCCAGTCATTTTATTGACCACGACGTCGGAGCCTTGTGGTCAGCGCCCTCCACAAAGTTTCTTATGGACCATACCTTGTAGGACCAACTGAAGTACCGTGGCAAGAGTGGTAAAAAAAAACAAATACTATTTTTTTACATAAAATCGATTATTAGGGCAAACAGAAGAAGAGGAAAGGGGAAGGAAATGTCTGAATGTATATATAGACCTATGTTCAAACATAGCCCAATAAAGTCGGCCCCTTTGCATATCGCATGTTTTAATATGCCCATTATTCAACAGAAAAGCATGGATCTTGATGTTTCAACTAAACGTTATGGTTGCGATGTGACAGGGTAATTGTTACCCATGCATTTAAATATAAAATATTTCCTATCATGACGCGTTGTGTGACTGTTGCCTGGATGTGTTTCTCGTACAAATATGATCGTGAAATACGAAGAGGCAAATTATAGGCGCGAACTATTGGCGCTGTGACAGTGGATATGGTCCGGGTGTCCGGGAATTGGCAATTTATTTTCCACAGCGCCAGCTAGTGGGGGCCGTTGTTTCGCCCAATCATATCCGTAGAATTATCCAAAAACATTCAATTCGTGAGCAAATGTTCTAATGAATTCATTCGATTTTGACCAAATAGTTTGAAGGAAGAATCAATTAGTTCCGAATGCGTTTCCTACCTTCCTTCCTGAATTATGACCCGGATTTGAACTGATTTAAGGAAATTATTAGAGAAAACGTCGGCCTAGCGTGATGCGAAAAAATAATAACCGGCGACCACTTTGGTTGGAATTAGAGTGGCTAATCAGTAACACGAACTGCAAAACAAAAGCCTAAGCGACTTGAGTGGCGAACTGGAACAGATTTGTGTACGGAAGCCTATAGAACGGCCTATTGGGACAAGCATCTCACTTTATAGGTATTTATTAATTGACTCCCCGTGGCCTACCTGTAACAGATAACGTTAAATCCAAACATACCAGTCCGTGTAGTTTTCATGATGATATCACTGTGGTACACCCGATACGTATTGGGTAAGGCCAAGGGTTGTTGGGTTGTTGGAACTATTAATGGAATTTGGTATTCTACAACAGAGCGTTTTGTTCGTGCACACTACTTGGACTAATCGGTGGTATATACTTCATTCCTCAGGTGACAAAGAAAAGGCATTAGGAATGGTTGGCTGCGGGGCATTATCTAGTGGGGTGCAACTGAAACGGTGAGAAGATTTTTGTTGATGTGTGGGAGCAGGACCTTGGTGATTCGATTCCCTCGACTTTTGGCAAGGACTATCCACTATAGGCAAGAACCACTTTAGTTTTCGTTGGCGTGCTAAGCACTCGTTGAATGCCAGACGGGGATTAATAGTGTTCTAAACCCAACTCCGTGCTTCGGGGGGGGGGGGGGGGGGTTGGGGGGGGGGGGGGGCGGGGAGGGGGGGGGGGGGGGGAGGTTGTCCCGTGCATGATTCACGACCGCGCGTTGTTGGGCCGAGGATTTGTTTTAGGTTGGAGTTATGTTCAATGAAGGGCTACCACTGTGGGTAGGCACCAACTCGTGAATGAGTGGGAGGGGGTTGTCCCGTGCATGAAAAATGTCCGCGCCAAGTTGTTGAGGCGGAATTGCTTTAATTGTTTTAGGCTTGGAGTTGGTTCATGGGTAGGGCGCTCCCACTGGGGTAGGGTACCAATCGGACTTTGTGACTTGGTGGCAGGACTTTTGTAGGCGAGGAGACTAGGTAACTGTTGAGGAGGGGGGGGGGGCTCTTGGAAATGTCGGGCGAGAGATGTCCGGTCGGGACATGTCGGGTGGGAGATGTCCCAGGGAGGAGTCCTAGGGCGGATATCACGAGGGATTGCCATGGGGGATATCCTGGGGTCGTTCGGGGAGGGCGGTGGGTGTCCTGGTGGAAACCTGCCTGAGGAAGGGGTCTGTGTTTGGTCTAGGCGGGGATGTGAGAGTGGGCAGAGGTTCACAGGGCTGTAGCGAGTAGATGTTGGTGGAGTGGCATGGTAAACATTTCACGTCACACCCCTGAGAGGGGAACTAAGGACAATAACCCCTCATTGGTGATAGACAACGGGTTCAGCTACATGCGCAGTTATCATATAATAAGTAAAAATGTTCAATGCCACATGTTGTATCTAATTCCCGATAGGAGCCGTCCGGACTGCGTAGCTTTTTCGGACGCTACGACGCTGGCTTGGGTCCGCCTGAGGGGTGTCGGGGGAGCAGGTCAAAACTGGGAGTCTCACGGCAGGAAACTTCCAAAAAACTGGGGTTGTATCGACGAACCGAGGGAAAACCAAAAGGCTTAGTATCCTCGACTGCCTATTGTCTTATGAGCCTTTGCCCTGAATCGCAAGGAACAATAGGTACCATTGTACCCAATATGGGTCACCCACACACAAAGTATGAGTTGATCCATCCAAGCCTCTGGATCAGTAATTGTGTTCCACAAGCAAAAATTGAGGCAAACAGAAATAATCCACAGTTCGCAGTTCCGTCATTTTCCACTCGAAACTGACCCCAAATCTATACTAAGAAGCGATAGGGTGCTCTGTACACATCACAAACCAAGCTGCCATACTACATTTCCGGTGATCGGACCAAACACTTATACTTATATTTTCACAAGGTTCTCAGCCGTTGACCTATGTTGACCTCAAATGGAACGTTGCCCGACCCAGAACGACATCGGGTTCGGGTTTATGTTTACTCATGGGAACCGGTCAAGTTCAAGCTTGATCATCCAGGTGGGTTGAAGTTATGGTTGGGTTCACAAGCCAAAATTTACCAAAATACAATTTACTTCGATACTCTCAAGGGAACGCTGCATACCTAAATTTGAGGCTTGAGTCGAACTGGATTCATAGTGTTCATGAAAGGTATTACTCGCTTGACCTAATATGACCTTCGATCTGACCCGAACAGAAAACAACATGATCCTGACTCATTATTGGAACCCCACATACGAGATGTGTTTCATCCATCAAGGTGATGTCGAGTTTACTGTGGATCAAAACCAAGACGTAGCATTAAAAATACATACATACTACCTACATAAATCCACATACTTACATACTACATTACATACATACATACATACATACATACATAACATACAAACGGTTGCACACGCCACTAGTGAAACAGAAGGGGTCAAAAGGAAATATTCAAAATTTTACAGCCCAAATGTTATTCTAGACCGAACGTTATAGAATCGGTTCGTTGTCCGCTTCCCTTCGGGTGGACTGGGGATGTGGCGGGGTTTGTGGTCAGAGTACTGTGAGTAATCGCTCGGACCAAACAGGACGGCCAGCGGCCCCGCAAGACGCTCCTATTGGTGGTGGAGCGCACCAGTTCCAATCTCGTCTGCCCTTCCCGTCCCTCAAATCTAAATAATAATGGAAATTAATTCCATTATATTAAATTTTTACCTAATATCTACTTACCACATAATTTGCCAACTATATCTTGCTTATGCTTCTTCAATCTCCATGCATTCCTGTCCCTCTCCGTATCCTCGTTTCACGCCCGGGTTTCTAGCCCCTACCATTCCATCCTCTTCCTCATCTGGTCTCATCACCTTCCTGCTCTGAAACGGAAAACATTACACTCTGCCAAGCCAGAAGCAGGCCTTCGGGCCCTCGATCTGGCTTGCTATCTCTGTAAGTGTCCGATTCCCATACTTATGTTCGCCATTTCACTTGGATGGACCCGGTGCCACCACGTGATCACGTTCAAGAACTTCTTGCTTGATCGTGTTAAACGTATACAAGACCCCACAATAATTCCCAACCTTCGTAACAAGCCATCGTGTTCAGAAAAACGCGTAGTTATCGACCCCCAAAATAAAATCTGTTCAGTGATCTTGGGACTACAGGCGGGGGTTCCAAGCTCCCCGACGATGGGGTGCAGGGACAGATCAAGATCCCGTAGCCTCACCCTCACCTATATCAAACCTGCCTGTCTATGTGTAATTTTCAGCGTTTTCCGAATTTCGCGATAATTTTTTTCTCTCCAAGGAAATAAAACTGTGGAGGGCATCGTTCACTCTCAGTGAATCCCCGCCCTCCATCAGGCGCTTAAAGATAGAATATGCTGCAAAGTGCCTCCACCGAGAGAGGGTCGGGTATTCGCGATTAACAGACACAGGAAATGTAGGCTTTCGCGGCCGTGCATGGAGATCTGTGTAGTAAGAGCCACATAAAATAACGATTTTTGCAATCGCTCGATGAAAAAAGGCGTCATCTCAAACACCTTTAACACCCAGGGCAATTAAAATAACTTGAAACATCTGAGGGAGATTGCTGCAGGGACATTTTCAGGTTCACCAACTCATTCCTTTTATATAAATATATTTCAAGTTAGGTGAACCTGAAAAGTGTCCAGGCAAGCATTAAGGTACCTCAGATGATTATTGCAAATGAAAGTTTCTATTCAATGCGAGGCGTTTTACAGGAATTACTGCTGGACAAAAACAGCGGGTGACTTGCCGGCAGGACGTTCACCCTCCCCGGTAGAGTTTAAAAACACTGAACTCTCCCAGGTACTATTTGAATATATCATAGACTAGTGTAAACCTATCTATATATGGCCACGTTATATAGCTTGTGGGAAGATAGGAGATGGATCGCTGATTCAAACGTAAGCGAGCAAAACTTTGTCTAGCGTCGGGAAGGAAATATATAAAAGATTGAGGCCCCACCCGCCAACTTTGCGCCGAAAATTCTCCAGCTTTAAGATAGGAATTTTAGCCCAAGAAGTTGAAATAATTTCCTCAAAATGTAACCAATCTTGACTAGTTTTATTCGAGTCCAAATTTAAATGACGCAGTAATCACCGCAGTATGGCAATGAATGACAACGTTACGAACGATCTGTCCGGTCATATCTCGACTGCAAGATCTACCCCAAACGAGCGAGATAAAGATTGAAAAGGAAAAAGATGAACATACTATTGTTCTGATTCCTCACACTACTCTCTGCAGGTCCTACTCTACTGGCATTGTGTCACCCCGCCCCCACCCACCACCCTCTTCCCTCCTGAACAGTGGACGACGGAAGCGAGCAGTCGCTTACCTCGCGAATTGTCAGCCATTTCTTCGAATTGGTTTTCTCCCAGCCTCTGTGTCTCCCCGGTCGTCGAGTCTTCTGTCATTCCTCCGAGTGTTCCTCATCCAGGTAATGCTTTCTTCCGAGTTCTTATTTCTGCCATATCTCCTCCCTGATGCCTCTCAATCACACCAGCTCTGCTCGTTCGTCGAGTTCTCCGTCCATCTCTCCCAAGTCCGCTTCCGCCATCCGTTCACCTAGGTCTGTTTCGTAGAAACGGCAAAATCATTCTTGCAGCTCACTGCTGCGACACAGGGCCAGACCGACAATCACGAGGAACCTCGAGGCAATCAATCACTTGTAGTTTTCTGATCAGATACGGTATAGGCTTACGTCAAAGATGACTTGTCACCCATGGAACATTGGCTTTAAATACCAGCTTCACATGCTATTGGTCAAAGTGTCAGACACGCTCTCTGCCAAAAGATGTCAACAAGCTTGCGGCAGCCGAATGTTATATATAAACAACTCCTTGTCATTTCCCGGAATGTTGCGTCCAGTTTTATCCATGGGAATTTAGGCTACGCCCTTTCGAACGGGGAGTCTATCGAAATGCAGGGTATTTCGATTTTATGGGTATTTGTAACAGTATTATTCGTCATGAGAGTGGCATGATGGATCTTTAATATGACTAGTACATGTGTTTCTCCGTGACTTTTTCGTATCAATTTGAACCTTTGCTGAAAAACAATTATTATATGACACCACGCCAAGGCACACCCATTGATGGGACATTACTACGACCCGCAATAAACTCAATCCAGCGGTTTATACAGATGGAATTCATCGCATCTATACAAGCCACCCGCATTTTTTCACTTGCATGATCGATCACTTTTCGCGTGGATTTGCCACAATGGAGATTATATTAACTGGAGATGGACATCAAGCGCGTATTGTTGGCCCCTGTCCAAAATTTCAGTCAGAGAACACAAACTCGAAGTGAGGCGGCGCCCTATTGTGTGGAACATCGTAAAACACAGTCGGTTGTTCACCTCTATCCGCGAATTTCTTAGGACAGAGGACCCCCGAAAATGACCGCGTGCTCCTTAGTAAAGATGGTATATCATTGTGCAAGATTCTGCAAATCTTCAGTGAGTGTTACCCATGGTTCAGAAGACGCCGGGAAATCAGACGATTTCATACGGAAGAACAGAAACAACATGAATATTTCGGGAATACGAATCGATTGCGTTCGGGCAGAATTCCCCACTAGGCGTAAAATATGACATCACGGATGTGAAATAGCAGGCTAAAATGTGAAGCTAGAATTAAAGGAGGCTGTCAAACGGACTTTCCAATCTTCTGACGAAATGCGAACCATTTCGCCCGAATCACATGCTCTCTATAGCTCTACTCTAATTGATGTCGCATGTCACATGTTAGCAACTGGTTCCACAACTGACTTCGGTTTTGTAAGGAGCTCTCACAGTACATCATGTCCGGGGCTTGATTTGCACATACTGAACCTTGAAGAAAAAAAAGTCAGCTCGAGCATCAGTTCTATTGATGGATTCATTTCATGTACGTTGGTTATAGATGTAGTAGAATATAGCAGTTATAGAATATAAATGTAAGCCCACAAGTTACACACAAATACAAAGACAAAACACAAACACCAACAGACAAACAATTCATAATTGTTATCTCCAGAAGCTTTCCTGGAGATATTGCTTACCTAGTACTTGTACAACACGTTACGAATACTGCTATCACAAGACAGGAGGGACTGGTTCAGTTTCAAATGTGGACACACTTATTCACTAGAAGTCCGCAACGATCGCGTTATGTGAGATCGAATCATTCGATGGACTCGATAATACGTAAAATATAATAGTAAATATATATAATATATAAATCGTAAATATAAAAAGTTAATCAATAAAAATAGCGCAATTTACACCTGGCTTTATCACGTGATCACGTGCACTTCACAAAAATTACTAGACCCTATAACAAAGTATGGAACAGCAGTATGGAAGAGGTTATTGCTGAGCAACTCACCACTGGCATTGTTTATGACGCACAGCGTTGGGGAAATAGACATCTTAACAAAGACTAACCTGAGTAGGCATGGAACGCTTCAGTTCACCAAATCATTGCTGACCCCGATTGGAACCGTACACCAGGAACTCAAACAACATTCGTGTGGTACTGACAGTGACATTACACGCTTGTTGAATGACGATACATGTGATACCAAAAGAACGAAATGGTGGCGACAGCAGGACCCATTCCCGCATCGTCATAGCTATACGAGCACCGGTAGGTCAATGTCGCTACCAACGCTGCTCTCGTCGCTCACCCGGCCATGCTCCTAAGAGAGGGCTGCAACAAAACGGAAGTCTGTTGAGCAACCTTAACATTGCGGATTAATAGAGTATGTATCCTCATGAAGCGAGGGAACAGAATAAACCAAACAAAATCAGGCTGAGGCCGACGGAGTCGGTAAGTGGGCGTGACCTGGACACCACTAGCGACGGGCGCATAATGGGACCACGACATCAGGGTCGTCTATACTATTACGCAAAGAGATTCCGAGGGCGTACGTATGCTGCCCTCTGATCTGCGATGGGCGGCATGCGCCCCTAGGGCAAAACTCGAATGAAACCAATTTTAGTATCCATTTACAGTAGCGCATACAGGGGGGAGGTCCAAAGGGGCCCGGGCCCCCTCTTCGTTCAGAGTTTTTGAAAACACTAATGCATTCTACCAATTAAGTGGAAGGGATGGCTTCTGGGGGTTTGCAGCTGTTATTCAATAAATACTGATACTATACCCACGCCACTGCTTCTGGACACCGTAATTTTCAGTGTTCCTCATCTACGGGCTGCCATGACGAACCGAAAAGTATGAATCGTGCATGACATCATTGGATCACTAAATTGATAACTAATGTGGACATGCTGGATCGTTCTAGCTTCATACCACATAAGATGCGTTTTGTTCATAGGGGGTCAAGTGTTCTGCTGAGCTATAAAATATGAGAGGATCTGAAACAAAGCGATATCGCATTACCAACAGTATTGTTAACAGAAATACGGGATGGTATTTAATTTCTGAAGTTTCCAGCGGAACGGAGTAAGCCCCCCACTTCAAATGTATAAGTATAACACCCTGAGTTATTTGCCACCGGTTTTGGGTTTACGTATCGAATGCGCTTGCATGCCTTACCCAGTCCCACGCGCCTCTTGGACAAAAACTCGAATGAAACCAATTTTAGTATCCCATAATCCGTGCCGTAGTGGAACTGTTGAATAAATCTAGCTACATTTGCACACGACAGTAATCGTAATTCTCGTCAAACAGTTGTGGTGTTTGCTTCCAGTGCTATACCCACGAAATAAAAAATCTATCTACCCAGTGTGTCACAATTGCCTTTGGCCTAAACAGTCGTCTGTGATGGATGTAAACCAAACTTGGATTACAATGTTTATCGACCCGTGTACATGTTCAATTAGTGAAAGTCAAGTTCAAAGGTCAAAAGTCATTAAGGATCCTAACCTATGTACAAGACCCGGTTAGAGTGCAGACCTGGTACGTACTATCGTCAGCAGGGAACGGAATGAGGCAATGCCTCTGTGGCGAGACTGGAGTGAACCCCCGGCATGCTAATGTTGCCCACGCGTGGTACAACGTGAATCAAAACTCACAACCTCCAGCCTCCGGATTCTGAGTCCGACGCGTTATTGTTAGGCTAAATTATGATATACTCGTCCAGCAGAGTACCTATTCGAGGCGTGGCAAAGGGTCAGACATGAAAGCCGCACTCTTTTTGTCAGCTGGGAATCCCTCACCGAGTACTCGGAATGATGCATTGCCACTATGTGGTATCCCAGTGTCAGAGAGGAGGCACCGCCCACCCTAACAGAGATGGAGCGACCAGTGAGAGAGCTGAGGTCCAAGAGATGAGATAGGGACCGAAACCAAATGCAAGAAGTCTGCAAGAAGAACAGCATACCAGACACGATCGAATGCTCCGGCAATATCGAGGGCAATAACCGAGACGATGAATCTTGGACAAAATAGTTGGGACACTTGCAGATTTCGAGCAGAAAAGACCTATGGCGATGGTGTGCATGAGTACGAGCCCGGGAAAAAAAAAAAAAAACTTGGTCTACATCCCCCTACCCCCTTCCTCCCCGGCACAATGTTGCCACCTGTTTGTAACTCTCCGCTGCAGACAACAACTTTGAACTGGGGAGCGGGGGTGTCCCAAGGTATTTTGTCCAAGATTGTTAGATTCACCAAAAGAGTGAAGGTGCATGAAGCCTATTGATTTGGTGACAAAAACTAGAAGGTCACAAGTAGACGGGCCATGTCGAAAATCTTATGATAGATCATGAACTCGGCTAACATTTCATCGTCTCGGCTTAGTTAAATAGGAACATATACGATAACGATGCGATGGAAATGTGTCTAGAGGCCACATTCATGTGCATACACCCTCTTAAAAACTTGGTAACTCGCACACATTGCCGGTGTTGTGTAAGAAATCAAACAATCATTGTGTATATCTGCCACAATTGGATTTTTTAAACAATTCTTACACAATGTTATGTAATTTCTACACAACACCGGGATAGATGTAATAGTTACACAGTATTGTGTGATCATATACAACATTTAAAGATGAACAATATACATCTCGTAGAGATGAAATTCGTGAAAACACACAAACAATACCTAATACGTGCGCACCTGAGTCCAAGTGGCATGTATTACAACTCCAGAAAATTACCAAGAGTTAGGTCAACTTGACACCTGTCATCTGAGACACCGCACTGACTTATATATAGTGACAATACTATTATAATAACAGATTTAACTATATTAAAATATATATATATATATATATATATATATATATTATATATATATATATATATATATATATATATCGACAAATGCAAAAACTTTACAACAACAATGCTACATACGTAAGTGAGAGGCTGGATCTCGAATGAGATGCGAAATAGCGATTGAGCTAGAAAAAACCGAGTAAAACAGCCGATATATATATATATACCTGGTCCTGGTCCTGGTCCTGGTCCTCCTCATTTACTGTAACATCTACTGTACCTCTGCGGAGTTCATTACATCGGGGAAACCAAAATCACCCTGAGGGAGCGACTGAACCCAACACCGTCCAGCCATCAGACCCAAAAATGAGCAGCCGGTTGCTAGCATTTCAACATGGTCAGTCACTCCATTGAAAACCTTAGAGTGATTGGCATCGACCATGACCCAAATTGGTCCCCTAAATCCCGCAAAGCGAAGAAAATTACTGGGAATTGAACCTGAAAACGACTACACCATTCGTCTGGAACAGTCGGAACGTACCTACCATCACAAAAGAGATAGTGGTAACTACTCGGCACCCCCTCCCTATTTTTTGTCTATGTCCCCCATCACAAGGCGCAATTGCCCATTGTCAATCACCTGCTGAGGATTATCTCCTGTCAATCACTGAGGCCCGTGGCCCAAAAATTGGCCTCCCCCAGTATAATTAATCCCCACAAGGATTATCCCCTGTCAATCAGCGAAACACTAATTAGCCTCACCCCACCATTGTTCTTAGGCCTATAAAGTCTCAGCCGTCTTCTCTTCTGATATATTATATCGCCATCACACAGTGCGGACGTATTTGTGTGTGCTCTCAAAATTCTTTTTTCTATTGTTCCTTTGTATTTTCGTTGACCGCGGTCAACCCGTTTTTTGTTGTTTAGGCTTGGCCCGCCCATTTTTCTAAAACCAACCAGTACTCTTGTAAATTTAAAAAAAAAGGGGATTTTTAATGGTTATTTTCGGTTTCGATTTTTGCATTCGGATCCAGTGGCCAGCCTTATCTGTGGTAAGTTTTTTCTATACAATTCCGTTCTGTTTTGTCCGACCCCATAGTGTCCTCCCCAACGTGCCTACGGCCTCCCATTCTGGGGGGCCACCCCCCAGAATCTGAACATGATAGTGAACCCGAATTGGGATAACCACCTTACCTTAGTAAACAAGCCAAGAAAAGAACGTAGAATGCCCCCACATCAGTCCAACCGATCCAAACAACCCAAAATAACCTGCCCTACTGATGACAAACCCAAACACTCCGTAAATTCGATCGACCGGCTAGTCTATGGTATTCACGAGATGACATCGCCAATAACTCAATCAACTCGCTCGCAGAAATAAACCACGAACTAAACCACTTGCTAAATAAAGAATATCGTTAGAAACCAAATCCAAAGGGGTGCTAATTTTTTCCAGCAGAGCCCCACTCCTACAACAATCTACTACAATGGCCCTGGTCTCAAATTCCCCACTGGGTTAATCCCAACCACGCATTCACAAAACAACCCAAGTAAAAATTTCCCTGTTGTTGTAATGCGGGCTCAAACCCAGACATAACTGAGAAGAAATCCAGGTCCGAACTGAACTGAACGAGCGGCTTCACCCCAATCTTTACAAAGCGGCTTATCTCCAAAGCCACAGGCACTTACCCCTTGTCCAAAGTTAAGATTGGGTTGTCTAGCCAATAAGAGGAAAGGTCGAACTCCTCAGAGCAGCCTAATCCTGGTATTGTCTCCCTGGCAAAGTCGAGGATTAAGAACTCCAACGTCATACATGTTTCAATCAACTGCCAAGGATTTGGCCATACAGTTAACAACTGTATCCGTACCAAATGCCTATAGGTGGGGGGGTCCACACATACTCACGAAAACACTGTCCCCAAGCTAGACTAGAGAAAACCTGCGCCAATTGCGGCGGCGACCATATTGCCTTTATAAGCGCGCTGGTCCCATAAACTGAAAAAGGCCAGGGTGGATGCAGCTCATCCTCGTACAGCACAATACAAAATCCTTTGGCTGACCGCCACTATCATTCAAGTAACTACACAATTGAACAAAAAAGACAAAACCAAACTGGTATTATTTGCCACAGATCTGATCAAGACTTGTTTTAAAATACAGGAAACTGATTCAGAAAACGAATTAACGCTTAGCCGATATCCGCCAGACAAGCATCCCCTTTGGCTCTGAAACCTGATATCTCAATTGCTAGGTGAAGAAATCTTCAAATCCCTTCTTACGTAATCCTAAAGAAACAACTGACCGAACTCTCGTACTGTTCCCTCCCGTCAACTGATATGGGACGCACCCCCCCCTCGTAAGCAACCCGCTCTCAACTGGATGGGAGCTGACAGTGTCACACAAGCCCCCCTAATGTACTCCTTGTTCAGTACGCGCGCTCTCCATATAACCCCGGGTCTGAACCCTAGGAGGCCGCCTCCTCCACCATTATGGCGCTGGAGGCTTCCCGTCACACGCCAATGTCAGGGTTGATAACAAATCTCCACCTCGGAAACAATGAATCCCATCGCTCTCTCCTTTACTCTACCATCAATATTAATTCTGTTAAATACAAACTGGAACTCCTCGGAAGGTATATTGATATTCATAATCCTGAACTGATCTTACTTAATGAAAACTAAACTCCCCTATATAGGAACTTTACAGTCCTTGGTATGCTACTTACTTACATAATGCCACTTTTGGCAAAGGGGGAGTCCTAGTTGGCGTCAAACAGCATACTGCGACTACATAATATTAATCTCCCCTGCACTCAGGCAACTGGCGTTAATGTAGCTAGGTATAAAATAGTCATAACAATCATTACCACCTACCTACAACCCCCCGTGCAACTTTTGTGGGGGGGGGGAATGCTGATTTATTTAAACTGTTCAAAACCAATACGATCACTATTGGGCAGGGTGGGAAAGATTTGAACTCACCCCACACCTCTTTGGCTGTACCAAAACTAATCTCTTTGGTAACCACCTGCAAACGTACTGGAAAATAATGACTTCACCGTTTCTTACACTATTCCAAGTAAGCGTGACCCTTCGACCTTAACGGGGAACTTCTTCTCGATTTGGTATTGCCTCCAATGACCTTGCTTTCTCTCATATTCTCTACTTCCCACGAGGACTCTAGTCTATGATCATTACCTAATTCACTCCTGTTATTTCTCCCGGGGTCGCAAAAAGTACAGCACGAATTTAGAGATCCTTTTAAGACCAATTGGGGATCACTTTTTCTGAGATGGCAGCCTGCCCATGTTGGAAACTATCCAGAGTAAGCTAATTCCCGTACTCCTCCTCGGTTCTAACTCTCTGGACTCTTTAGCATCCGGCAGATTAATTATCTCTATTAGGTCCTCCTTTTTTTTGGGAGGCTTCTTGCCCGATTACCAAACTAACAGAAAACCCGGGAAATACTTCTCATATCTTAAAACTCATTAAAGCTAAACGGAAACTTAGAAGAAGACCGTAAACTTATAACTGGATCCTGCCATTAAGAGGCAGGTAACTCACTGCTTGGTTATCATATTGGGAAGGAGATCAGATCCAACGTCCTCAGAACTTGGGATAAATCTGCATGATATGAATCATGACGAACCCACAAAAAAATCTGGAAAAAGGTAATGCCTCAATCACCTCTTGTCACAAGCCCGGAAATCTCTGAACTTGTTAAACCAACAATACCCGTATTAGGACCCTATCCGAACAGGTTGAAGATTTTGTCCGCCTTGTTTCGAATGTTTTTTAATCTTCTAATGACCAATATTTATGACGCCACAAATCGTTGTCGATAATTATATCTATACAGCTCTCCAATTAACCAGACTTTGCCAACCTTAACCACACTTTATATCATTTTTCTTCCTGGCCCATCGGTTCGGGTTGAAATCAAAACGCTCAACGTACTAAGACTCCTCCTCTCCCGGCCCTGTGGGGTTACCTCCCTCCATCTAACATCTCCAGATCAAGCTCTCGATACGATGGCTGACTTATTTTAATACCCTGCTACCGCTGGGTACTTGCCTATTCCTTGAAGTGGCAAAACCAGCTTAATATCCCTAAGCCTACTAAGTCTTGAACGGGACCCCTCAATTATATGGCCTATAAGTCTCTCTACCTTGTGTCCGGAAACTTTTCGAACGGATAATCACCACCCGTCTTACTTCACATCTTGAAAATAACAACCTCTCTCCCCCACACCCAGTATGGTTTTCGTCCGTAACAGGAGACATTCCAATTCCTCTTATTACTAGACTGAGAATATCAAACGGGATAACGCAAAACACTCACCATAGCGGCCTTTCTTCTAAGACGCTGAAAAAGCCTTTGATCAAACCTGGCACAATTGTCTAAAATACAAACTTAGTAATCTTGATCTTCAAGATCCTTTTACTTGCCTACTCTGTTCATTTCCCAATGACAGATCCATGTACATCCACTATAATGATTGCAACTCTAGATCCTTCACTTTAAGGCCGGCACCCTCAAGGCTCTGTGATCAGCCCACTCCTTTATATTATCTACTGTCAATACATCCCCCGCTGATCCTAAAGAGTCTCTTTAACTCATTTGCAAGATTATATTGCCCTCTCCTGTCTTCTTCTAAAGTAACCTTCTAAATGACAGAATCTCCAAACTCATCTTCAAACCATTCAAATCTGTGGCTGTCTTTGGAGATTAAGATTACCCGGAAAGCTCAACTGAATCATGTTTCATAACCACACTAACCTCACGCTCCTGAGCCTCATATCACACTCTCTTTTAACCACCGCATTCCTCGAGTAATACTAGCTCGCTTTCTTGAGTTGATTTTGACTCACAGCTTTTTACTTTTACAAATTACATTACACCCCCTTGACCAGAGTGGTAGCTAAAGCCTGGGGCAGGATTGCCAGTCTGCGTTTCACTATGTCATAATTTCCTATATCAGTCAAAATACTGCGTAAAGATATATAAACCCTACATCCGCCCTAATAACTCGAGTACGGCAGTTTTACTTCTTTAAACCTCACCAACGCATAACATTAATAGACTTGAACGTCATACATAACCAGGGTCAACGGACGGCTATCAAGGCGCCTAGTAATACCCCTGTTAATTGATCTTCGAGGCGACGATTCTACGTCAATGCATGACAGATTCATCATACCTCAACAAAACATTATTCTACGAAACTTACCATCTGATCACCCACCGCCTTGTTGATCTACTACTAAATATCTTATAACAACAGCTAAAAACGCCATCAAATCTCCTCTCGATGTACCTTTTCGTGATGATAAAGACCTCCTAATACACCTAATTTCGTTTGAGCCTCCGGTAGGGTAGGACTTCCTCGCTTTCTGGTCCTTTGCTCCGGGTTCCCTCCTTTTTCCCGTTGGTGCCCCATTTTACAGAACATAACTGAATGTAATTGAAAACTTGCAATGCCAGCAGGAGAGTCCTTGAGACCTCGATCTGGTTTATCCCCTCTACACATTCGAGTTATCATATATATAGTCGCCTTCACACAGTGCGGACGAGTGGTGTGGTGCGCTCAAATTCTATTTTTCTATTGTTCCTTTGTATTTTCGTTGACCGCTGTCAACCCGTTTGTTGTTTGATTAGGGCTTGGCCCGCCCATGTTTTCTAAACCAGTACTTGTAAATTTTAAAAAAAAAGGGATTTTAAGGTTATTTCGGTTTTGATTGTTTGCATGCGGATCCAGTGTGTCCGCCTTACCTGTTGGGAGTTTTTTTCTATACAATTCCGTTCTGTTCGTCCGACCCCAGTAGTGTCCTCCCAACGTGCTGGGCCCTCCCATTCAGAGGTGCCACCCCCCAGAATCTGACCATGATAGTGAACCCGATTGGAAAAACCCCTACCTTAGGACAGCCAAGAAAAGACGTAAATGCCTCCAAATCAGGACCCGATCCAAACACCAAAATAACCTGCCTACGGACGAACAACCAAACACTCCAAAATCGATCCCGTCCTAGTCCTATGGTAACAGAGACCGACTCGTCAATAACTCATCAAACTCGCTCGATAATAAAAAAGACAACCCACTGTAAAAAAAAAGAAGAAACCCCTGCTAAAATAAGAAGATCGTGAGAACAAAATCCAACAGGGGTGCTAATTTTTTCCAGCAGATCCCACTCCTACAACAATCTACTACAGGCTCTGGTCTCAAAACTACCCACGGGTATCCCAAACGCACGCATTACAATACCAAAACAAACCCAGTAAATTCCTTGTTTTGTATGCGGCTCAACCCAGACATAACTGAGAAAAAATGCCATTCCGAACTGAATGACCAGGGCTTCATCAACCCCAATCTATACAAGGGCTTTCTCCAAAGCACAGGCAATCCAACTTAGCAAAGTTAAGATTGGTTGTCTAGGCCAAGAGCGAAGTCGAACTCCTCGAGACACTCCTAATCCTGGTTACTCCCGGCATAAGTCAGGAGTAATAAGGAACTACTCAACGGCCTACAATGTTTCAACTGCCAAGGATTTGGCCATACAGTTAACAACTGTATTCGGCTACCAATGCCTTAGATGTGGGGGGCCGCACACATCACAAACAATGGTCCCAAGTCTAGATTAAGAAAACCTGAAACCTGCGCCAATTGCGGCGGCGACCATTATTTGCCCTTTATAAGGGCTGTCCAGAACACAAAAAGGCCAGGGTGGAGCCGTCCCCCCTGCCTCATCTAGTACCAGCACCAATACAAAATCCTTTGCTGACGCCACTAGAATTCAAGTAACTAACACAATTGGAACAAAAAGACAACCAAACTGGTTATTATTTGCCAAGATCTGATCAGACTTGTTTTAAAATACGGAAACTGATTGCGAAAAACGAATTAACGCTAGCGTATCGCCAGACAAGCATCCCCACTTTGGCTCTGAAACACCTGAATATCTTCATTGCAAGTGAAGAAATCTTCAATCCTTTTACGTAATCCTAACAACACTGACCCCAATCTCTTCGTACTGTCACTCCCAGTCCATCTGATATGGGACGCAACCCCCCCCTCTAAGGCAACCCCGATCTCAACTAGGATGGGAGCTGACAGGGTCACACAGAGCCCCCATATGACCCTTGTTCAGTCATTACCCCCCCCCTCCTCCATATAACCCCGGGTCTGACCCATATGGAGGCCGCCTCCTCCACCATTATTGGGCGCTGGAGCTTCCCCTGTCACTGGCCAATGTCAGGGTGATAACAGAATCTCCACCTCGGAAACAATGAATCCCACCGCTCTCTCTTCACTCTATAACCTCAATATTAATTCCTGTTAAATACAAACTGGAACTCCTCGGAAGGTATATTGATATTCATAATCCTGAACTGATCTATTACTTAATGAAACTAAACTCCCCTATGATAGTAACTTTAACATTCCTGGGTATGCTACTCACTTACCTAATGGTCACTTTTGGCAAAGGGGGAGTCCTAGTTGGCGTCAAACAGGATTATCTGCGACTAACCCTAATATTAACTCCCTGACACTCAGGCAATTGGCGTTTATGTAGCTAGGTATAATAATAGTCCGATACAAATCCATTACCTACGACAACCCCCCTTGCAGCTTTTTTTGGTGAATGCTGATTTATTTAAACTGTTTCAAAACCAATACAATCATATTGGGATTGAACTCACACTGCCCAACCCTCTTTGGCTGTACCAAAACTAATCGCTTGTAACCACCTGCTAAAACGTACTGGAAAATAATGACTTCTCACCGTTCTTAACACTATTCAAAAGTAGGCGTGACCCTTCGACTTAAAGGAGGAACTTCTCGATTTGGGTAATTGCCTCCAATGACATTGCTTTCTCGCTTCCTCTCATATCTCCTTCTACTCTCCCCCACGAGGACTCTAGTCTTAGTGATCTTTACCTAATTCACTCCCTGTTTAGTTCTCCTCCCGGGGTCCGCAAAAAAGTACAAGCACGACTTTAGAGATCCTTTTAAGACCAATTGGGATACTTTTTTCTGAGATGTCAGCTGCCATGTTTGAAACTATCCAGGAGTAAGCTCAATTCCCTTCCTCCTCCCAGTTCTAACCCTGGACTCTTTAGGCATCCCAGATTAATATCTCTATTAGGTCCTCCTTTGAGGCAGTCTTGCCCGATTACCAAGACTAACCTAAAACCCTGGAAAAGTACTTCTCATATTTTAAACCTCATTAAAGCTAAACGGAAACTTAGAAGCGTACATTATCACAAGGCTCCTGGCATTAAGAGGCAGGTAACTCACTTGGTATCATATTGGTAAGGAGATCAGACTCCAACGTCTCAGAACTTGGGATAAAACGGCAATTATATGAATCATGAACTCAACCCAAAAAAATTCTGGAAAAGGTTAATGCTCAATTAACCTCTTGTCACAGCCGGAACTCACTCTGCACTGGTTTAACCAGACAATACCCGTATTAAGGACCCTATCTAACATGTTTTAATTTGTTGCCCAACTTGTTTCAGAATGTTTTTTAATCTTCCTCATGACCCCCAATTTTTCGATGACGCTCACAACGTTGGTCGATATTATATCTATACATCTCTAATTTTAAAACCAGACTTTGACAACCTTAACCACACTTATAATCATTTTCTTACTGAGCCCATCGGTCGGGTTGAAATAACTGAAAACTGTCTCAAACGTACTAAGAACTCCTCCTTCCGCCCTGATGGGGTTACCTACCTCCATCTGAAACATCTCCGATCAAGCTCTTTGACGATACTATGGCGACAGTTTAATACCGGCTTACCGCTTGGTCTTTTCCATTCCTTGGAAAGTGGCAAAAGCCATCTTACTCCCTAAGCCTAGAAGTCTGACTTGACCCCTCCATTATAGGCCTATAAGTCCTCGTACCCTTGTTTTCGGGAACTTTTTCGAAACGGATAATCCCACCCCGTCTACGTTCTCATCTTGAAAACAACAACCTGCTCTCCCCCACCCAGTAGTTTGCGTCGTAGACAGGAGCACATTCAATCCTCTTATTAATATAACTGAGAATATCTCAACGGGATTCAAACGCAAACACACAACCATAGCGGCCTTCTTCGACGCTGAAAAAGCCTTTGATCAAACCTGTCACATGGTCTAAATACAAACTAGTAATCTTGATCTTCCCGATCCTTTTACTTGCCTACTCTGTTCATTTCTCAATGACAGATCCATGTACACACTATAGATGATTTGCAACTCTAGAATCCTTCTACTTGAGGCCGCACCAGCCTCAAGGCTCTGTTATCACCCACTCCTTTATATTAATCTATGTCAATGACATCCCCTAGATCCTACAAACAATTCTCTTTAACTCAATTTGCAGATGATATTTCCCTCTACTACTGTCAGCGTCTTCTGTAACCTTCTTACAAAAATGAAGAAATCTCCAAACTCATCTTCAAACCATTCAAAGCTGGTGCTGTCTTTGGAGAGTTAAGATTAACCTCAGGAAATCTAACTTAATCAGGTTTCTCCACGACTAACCTCACCGCTCCTGAGCCTCATATCACTCTCTTTAACGAGCGCATTCCTCGAGTAAACACTGCTCCGCCTTTCTTGGAGTTGATTTTGACTCACATCTTACTTTTACACCCCACCTTGCCAGAGTGTAGTAAAGCCTGGGGCAGGATTGACCAGTCCTGCGTTCCACTATGTAATAATTCCTGATCTCAGTCCAATACTGCGTAAAATATATAACACCTACATCCGCCCTCTACTCTAGTACGGCATTTGTTTTTTAAACTCCACCAACCATAACATTAATAGACGTGAACGTCATCATAACCAGGGTCACGGACGGCTATCAAGGCCCTAGGTATCCACCCCCTGTTAATTGATCTTAGAAGAGGCAACGAATTCCTACGTCATGCATGACAGATTCATATTACTCAACAAAAATTATTCTTACCGAACTACCAGCTGATCACCGCCTTGTGGACTCTACTACTAAATAGTCTTATAACAACACTAAAAACGCTATCACGTCTCCTCTGATGCCTTGTTCGGTGATGGATAAGACCCCTATAAACCTAATCTAATTTCAGTTTGAGCTCCGGTGGGTAGACTTCTCGCTTCTGGTCCTTTGCTCCGGTTTCCCCTCCTTTTTCCCGTTGGTGCCCCTTTTACAGACAGAACGGAATGGTATTTCAAAACTTGCCATGCCAGCAGGAGGTCCTTGAGACTTCTCGATCTGGTTATCCCCTGTTACACATTCGGTTATCACTTCTGTGGTCACTGCACTGACCAGGACTAGTCTTGCCCGAAAGCCTCCTGCATCCCAACATATCGTCTGTTTTAACTCAACAAGTTTTGCTATCTCAATGCTATTTCAGCATCTCATTCGAGATCCGCCTAATCATTTACGTATCATTGTTGTTTTTACGTTTTTTTTTGCCTCTTGTTTATATATATTATATATATTATATAGATATATATTAGATATATATATATATATATATATATACTATATATCTATATATATATATATATATCTAGATTATATATATATATATATATATATATTATTATCGTATATATATATATATATATAAACACAAGATGCACTAGGGATTAAACTAGAACCCATTCTATTCTATCGAACCTAAAAATAGCCCACTAGCACATTTGCAGAGTCAGTGTGGAAGATTAAATTCCCTAGATGGTAATATAGACAGCCTACTCATGATAACTTTACCTTTATTTCATTCACCTAATAAGCCAAATCACAGTTACAGTACGGAGATGATAATGTATTGTGTCAAAGGTCATAGGGGAAGGACCACAGTTCGACGTTGAATGTACAGTATGCAGAACGACCTTTCGAAACTGCCCTGCTGAAAATTACGATCCTGCATCACAAAAACTTCACTGATTCCACCATACTTATCAACCATACAACATCTGAAAACATGGGAGGATTGTGTTTTGCGTTTTCAAATAGTGGTGACAGATTTAAAATGAGCCGTAGCGATATTGCCTTGGGGGGGAATCTGGACAGATCTCGTCTATTCCCCCGAACTGTTCGTGGTGAGAATACGCACTTAGAACTACAAACTGGGCTATTATATCCGTCATCCTTGCAACTGGAGTCAATAGGCCTACAGGGAGGTTAAAAAAGTACTATTTGAAGTTTGTGTGAAAGGTTTGTGAAAAAAATTGCTATCAAAGCACTTGGTGTGATGTGATGGGCGGAAAAGTAAATTTTGCAAATAAAAAGGTACCCACCTCGGTACCAATATGTGGAGGTATCTTCCTACTAGTTCTCAAATTACCCTTTCCAAAAAGCACTAACTTACGTGCTGGGTTGGCCCTGAGTTGTTGCAAGGTTGATTCGGGCGTAGTAGTCGACCAAGTGTGGATCAGCGAATGGTATTTGGCATTCGAATAGGTGGGCTGGGGGAAATAGCGGAAATGAAGGGTCAATGACCCTTGATTTAGTACCTGTTTTAGTGTACTTTCTTCCCGGCGCTGGCTTCAAGGTCCGACCAACGACAGTCGCCCTCAAACTGGGAGAGCCACGGTTGCAGTGGAACGCCACTTCTGCTTACTGGAGAGGTTGGTCACCTCCACAGAATCTAGGAACCAGCTGTGTCTATTCTCAAGACTATCATGCTGAAATGTGGAAGAATTGTCAAGTTGACAGTCATGACCAAGATATGGCAAGCCTCTCACCTGAAGTGCCAGAGGGATTCAGGGACATATGTAGATCACTGAAAATGGGCACAACACTCTCAAGTGAATTCACTCACTAGGGAGAGCATTTGCTTGAGAAATTTGAAACATTCAAGAGGCAATTCCATTATGTGGAGTGAAGTTTAAGGAAGAAAAAAGCAAAACTCCTACAGAGTGTATCAGCACAACATCCACTTTAACAATTAATGGGGAGGGCCAGGCTTGTGAATAAACTTTATTTCTAAAATGATAATCACCTGTCACATCCCAACAATCCAGAATACATTCCCCCCCCCCCCCGCACAATTAGGCCGGGCCCATCACTCATAGGAGTACGCTTGCACATTCTTGTTAAGATTTATGACTGCACCTCGAGGTCAAACTACCCTTTCCCATATCATAAAATTGATGATTCCCATCTTTGATTGACATTAAAACTATTCCACCACCCCCAAATCCCCCACATTTCACCAGTCGGATCCCCACACAAAGTTCCCCCGACTGTTAAAAGCAATTGTAAAATTTTGCAATGTACCGCTTTAAAAAAACGTTGTCAGACTAAAAATGGTGTACCTCTTTTCTTCCTATGAGGAGTGAGGTGGAACAATTGCGTGAATATTATCCTAACCATCGGATGTTCATTTTCACCAAACAAAATGTACAACAGTTCTGTACCCACCCCCATGATACAACACAGTGCAGCCCTTGCAGATTAGCCAGCCCTCCTGGGCTGGCTAAGGAGGGCTGACCGATTATCGGTAGATAATCGGATCGGACATCGAATGGGGCCAATATTAGCACTACCGACTTAACATCGGAATCGGCAGAGCAATCCACTGAAATTACCAATGTTCGCTACTGAATAGCGAAGTCTCCACACAGGCACCCGTAACTGCATCGACCATTTGCTAACTATTTTCATGAAAAATCACATACAGTCCTGAAAGAATCAGGACCTAATAAATGAATAATTTACGAAACCAAAAATGGCAAACTTACATCGTCATCAAGTCTACCGTGAAGTCTTTGGGCGCAAATAATGGCTACGATGAAAGTGGTAACAATAATCACATACAGTCCTCGGATCGGCATTAAAAAAATGTATATATATATATATATTCTATATATATATAATATATATATATAATAATATATATATATATATATATATAGATAGATATAATATATATACCTGGATGCACCTGGGCGACGTAGTTTGGACGAGGTGAGGAGAGCCGAGCTTGGGGGAGGGCCGGGGGCGCGGACTGGGGTTGGGGAACAAACCATAGGGCGGTGTCTATTGGATACGGGAAAAAGTCCTTTTCTTGAGGTCGGTAAGGAGAGGTGACGCGGGAGTCAAAGTCGACAACCAGAGGAATCGAGGAGGGTCCCCTTCGCGTTGTATATTAGAAGATCAGAGCGGTTTTTTCTTGGAAGCCTTAATGATCGCGCTATCGATTACAGATATGGGATAGCCGTTCTTTAGGGAAAAAAAAAGGCGAGGGTGGACACTTGGGTTTGATAATCCTCAGGGTCGAACAAAGGCCGTTCAATCTACGATTGGCTGTAGCCACGATTCTTGAGGCTCAAGGGATGGTGTACTGTCAAAGTGGAGGATTGGTGGTTATTCAGTGGCATTAGAATGGGACTGAAGTACTGAGTACTCGAGGATGATTGCACTTACATCTAGAAAGGGTATAGAATGGCAGACGCTTCACTTGTAACTTAATTGGTAGGTGGATTTCATTGCATGTCTCAGGAAAGAATCGAGGGGTCTTTGCCGTGGGGCAGATGAAAAGGGTCATCGAGTACCGATAGTAGGAAGGGGTGGCAAGGGGGAAGGAGTCGAGCATTTCGGTTTCCACCTTATCCAGAATACATTAGCATAGGCGGGGCAATCTTAGTCCCTATGGCAGTGCCTCTATTCTGAACATAGTATCTGCCATTGAAGCTGAAGTATTATGCGTGAGAATAAATTGATAATGGTAGCGATGTCACAGGAAAACGGGTTTTCATGGCCATGCTTGAGAAGAAATCTCTACAGGCTAGCGACGCCCTCTCATGGGGAATATTGGGGTATAGTGCGAGACGTCCATGGGTGATAGGAGAGATTCGGGGGGAAGGGGTGCCCATTCATCGATCAATCTGAGGAAGTGCGTGGTATCCTGGGTGTGTAGCTTGGGATGTGGTGCAACATAGGATTCAGAATGGAATCTACCATAACTGAGAAGTGTTGGTAAGTGTACCCTTCCCCGAATATAATGGTCTCCCGGGGGCATAATTTTCAGAGATTTGGCCAATTGGCAAATTTGGAGCCAGATAGATCGGCTAACATTGGCCTCGGCTTCGGGGGTGTCAGGCAGTGTCCTGACTGTTTGCATAATAAGTTTAGGCAACTTATGGATTTTAGGTAGAGTGTAAAATACGCCCAGCGAGGGAGTATGGGGAAGAGCTCACTCACCATAGAAACGGTCTCTTTGGAAAATGGTCTTCAGAAAGTCCCTTTTCACTTTTTCCAAAGACTTCGTAGGGGTCACTCGGCAAAGGCTTGTAGAAGGTACCATCAGACAGATGGTTTTCTGCTTCTCTTACATAGTCTTCCGTGTTCAATTGGTGACGGCACCGCCCTTGTCGGCTGGTTCTGATTATGATCTCTGTAGTGCTTCGCAAACTTTGTGATGCGAGACTGGTTCTTTAGATGATGGGTCGATGTTTTTTTGGAGGTGGCTGCCAGTAGGAAAAGCATCTAGGTGGGATATGGCCGCGTTGGTGAAATTGTCAATGAAAGCATTACGATTATTATCCGGAGTCCACATGGATTTGCGGCTGACCTTCTTGGATACCATTGGCTCCTCGGATGACAGCGGGTGCTGCGTCTAGCTGCCATCTGGCCACCCGTCGCTCCGCACTTCAACTTGCCCATCACCCTTAGATAACCTTTAGTGCATAATTATAGTCTGGTTCTCTACTGGAACGGACAGCGTAAACGTCAGGAAATTAAATGGGTCTTCCAAATCAATACGCACGTCACCGTGTTGAATGAAGATATAGGGGCCACTCACAATTACTCGGTTCTATAGTAATCCATAATTTGTTCGCTGCAGCAACGCACTTTAGAATTTCCTGTTGTATTTCACCTCAGTGTCTAGTCATACTCTGATGAAGGCCCTAGGAGGGTCGAAATTTCGTTTTGAAATAAATTGTGCTACAACATAATCCTTCACCATGCCTTCTTTTTTGGAGGCTCCTACTTCTATCACACTTTAGTACACGTGGAACCTCAATTCATATATATAATATATATATATATTATTATATATAATATATATATATATATATATATCTATATATATATATATATATATATATATCTATAATATATATAATATATATTATATATTATATATATCTATATATATATAACAGGAAACACGAAGATCTGGCATGATCCCCTGTGAGTTATGTATGATGAATGTCCATGATTGTTATTCTGTTGATATTTTTTTAGGTTTTACCATCCCGACACCCTCTCAGAAATCCCCCAGAGAAGGAGAAGGGAGAGGGTTGAGAGTAGGGGAGGGTGTTAGGGGTTCCTTTGGGTGTGTGGGATATATATATATATTATACTATATATATATATATATATATATATATATTATATATATATATATTATAGATTATATAATATAATATATATATCTATATCTTAATATATATCCTACTAATCCTACAGTGATGGGATCAACAATCCATTCACCGCTATAGAAAAGTGCTAACCAGCGCGATGCGACTGGCTATCAACACTAACATTATGGGAGCTATATTATTCAGACTGTAAGATCGACGGTTTTTCGCTCTTTATGAGCTCATCAGTACAGCACAGTAAAAATTCCAACTATACAGCGAAACGAATCATAGGACTGACCGAACGAGTCTTGAACAACCATACAATCCAAAATGCACATTTCCTACACAATACCGGAGTGCTCATATCTTTCGTCCGATCTGTTCGTCCATTCAACTGTACTTCTATTCTAAACCGTACATGCGATCAGGTAAACAAAACAAAAAACAAAAACTTGTCGGAGGGTGCAGCTCGCCACGGGTCAGACGAGTTCCACTTGGTTGCATACTTTGATTAGATTTTAAATAAATCCTACTAATTCCCCCAGTTAGTCTTCCCGGTCATTTACATCTTGTCCACTCACCGTAGCTCTGTAGAAAGAGGGAGATATCGTTCATCACCTTCTCATTATGTGGATCCGCACGACCCTGACGTGTTGACTGCTGTACTCTGTACACTAGGCAATCCAGGCAACAGTTACTACTTACCAGTTTGTTTTCATTGACCACTGCGCAGGCCTGGAGTGAGTTGTGTCGGTGTAATGTGCTGGGTACAAAGCAAATATCCACAAAAAGTCCATTAACTGTGAACATATTAACTAAGCAGAAAATGGGGTGGGGGGGGGGGGGGGAATGTCCTAAGGTCCCGGTTCATCAAAGATCACTGAAGGTCACATTAGACATTTTTGGTTGAACTAACAGTTTGAGAGATTCGGCTGATCATCCGGTTTACCAGGCGTCATATTGAGTCACCGGAAATGAATCTGTACGTCACGAGAATATGGTATGGTGCTACTCATTATTCACATCTGGTTCCTCGACTGTTGAATAATAATGTCCTCCTATCTCTAGGGCCACGATGTCATGACCGGTCCCCCCCACTGTGGTCACAACATTGGTGACGTTCCGTCTGAACCCTCGCTTGTACGTGATAGGCTCCTCGATCCTCTTCCAGTTTTCTCTTGGGACCCCAAACAAACACAAAAAATCGTCCGTGCCACTGCTCCAATCCCCACTGTTGAGAGACGAGTGTATCAGATGTAAGGTAGAAGAAAGAAATTGAAAATAAAATTTTGTTGATTGTAGGCTTAACGGAACACACCCTCCGTGGGTCTATATTGGTTATAGCTAAATGATATGATTTTTTAGCATTGTATCATCTTAACATGGGAGGTTTATGATTCGTGTGACCAGTTGCTAGCCTGCCAGCTGGCGATTGATAGTCTTGTGAGATGTTAGTATGAGGACTTGAGGAATAATTGTGTGTACATGAAGTTAACATACATAATAGATCTGCACATATTCAGGTGGGTGGTGGCATCTGCCCAAGAAAGTGTCCCACGATATTCGTCTGCCTGGGTGGTGTCATTTAGTCTCCTGTATCTGCCTAAAATGGCAATCACCTGGATATGATCATCCAGCCGACCATGATATTCTGTAAGTCCTTTTTCCCAGCTTCTTTCACGACCATTTGGTGGTACGAATTTTTCCGTTCTATAACGGAACGCTACTTCCTTAGTAGGGGTGTCCGTTGGGGCGGGGATGGGCCCAAGGTCCTGCACGCCCGCCCGATTATACTGTCGCATTTTTGTAGTTTTGTAAGCTTCATTGACGCCTCTCGGTCGCGCCATCCTCGGCATTAGAGCCTAATCAATCAGTCTATTTGGGCAGGAACCTTAATGGAACAGCTCCTTCAGTATATTAGTATGTTTTTTTGGACTGGACATGTTGCTCGACGTAGCCTACACTTATTTCAAGAACCTTTATGAAAACATCAGTCAGGGTTTATCCATGTGACTGGTTTTACTAGACTGCCAACGCCAAATTAGACTTGTAACACATATTGTGTGCACATAATCACGTTGTTGGCATCTGACAAGAGTAGGGCGCGTGTCCATGACTTGCGTATGCCTGGTTGGTGTACTCTGAAATCTTGACTCTGTCCTAAAATGACATCACCAGTCTATTTTATACGCAATCGACCATGATGTACCTGTAGTCTTTTCTGGCTTCCAACGACCATTTTGTGTGTACCACATTTCTGTTCTATAGCAGTACGCTCTGTGTGAACTATTGATTATGCGCTGATAACGTTAACAAATTTGATAGAAGGCCCGGGTATATACCGATGTTGTGGCAGCCCTGCATATTATCACTGTGCACCCCTGCTTCGCCGGTACAGTCGAAATAGGCCGAAGCGTTTTCCTTGACGGCGGCAAACTGCACGCTAACTCGGGGGTGGGGGGTGGGGGGGGTTGGGGGGGGGGTTGGGGGGGAAGGTGTGGTTTTGAGTTTGCGCACAATTTGACGGTTATGGCCTTGGATTATCTATTTGACATTTTCCATGTGGTATATTAAAGGACCCTATTTTTTTCGGGTTGTATATCTCATGCGGTATGTGCCCTCGCGGGAATGGCTTGCACTTGTTTCGGGACCAGTTTCCCACCATTTGTTTTGGACCGTTCTGAATGGGGCCGAAGGGGGGGTGGCCATTTAGGTTTCGTGGCTGTTGTTTACGATATTTGCCCTCATTTTGCTCAGGTGGGGCAGGTACACGACCCGTACGTCATAGCCGTGTCCACTGTCAGCGAGGACGTCATTTAGGCCTTCATGGGTTTGTTGAACGCGTCGTCATCCAGAACAGCTTGACAGGCGTTTGGGTAGTGACTCGCTAGATGCTCGGATTGTTGTGCTATATTGGTTGGCCGGTGATTTTTCCCGA